>UXGC01000281.1:2565-173977 GCA_900480045.1 Eurytoma adleriae | reverse complement strand
GGAGTGGAGGTTGCCGGCGCTGCGGTACACGTTCTCGGAGGTGGCGGTCAGAGCGGGGGTGGAGTAGCTGGCGTAGGATGGGGCGGCATAGCTGGCGTAGGCTGGGGCGGCATAGCTGGCATAAGCCGGGGCGGCATAGCTGGCCACTTGGGCAGCCGGGAGGATACCAGCGTTGGCGGCGGCGAGCACGCAAGCGAGGACGGCGATCTGCAAAGACAAACGTAAATAGTTTAATAATCGTATATTGAATTTTTTCTACTAAAATTGCACTCAACCACATTTGATTTCAGCTAAACTAAATTCGAATAAGTTACCTTGGCGAACATGGCTGGTTGCGTTGGGTTTGGCGTTGACTGAAGTCGAGTGAGCTGCGAATGAGATCGAGTGGCTCGTAAGTCTGTCTTCCAGCCGGGTCCGGTTATCTTTTATACATCGAGCCGAGAGCGAGGGTGGGGATGCTGCCAGGAGCACCGGGAGCACTTTCCCCCCGATCGCGTGCCGCCCCACCGGGGGAACAATGGTCCCGGCGCGCCGGGTGCCTCCAGCCTTGGTCCACATTAAATTGCCCCGAAGGATAAGGCGCGCGAATTCGGCACTGCCGCGGGGCGCGAACCGACGGGACATTTGTCCGCGCGGCCGACTACCGGCGGCACACCTTCGCCGCCTCGAGTGCCATTGTAAATTATCTTACCTAATGTAGTTGTCGGGGATATTAAGATGGATTCGCCCGGCCGGGCAAAAAAACCGAGAGGAGTGCGCAATCCAGCGCGTCGGGCGGAGCGCCTTTAATGGAGGCATTAATATGCGCGCCTCGCTGACAATATACTATACGGGCAACTAGTCGCGTTATTTTTGGACGTGTTAAGTAATTATGTTACAGTTTAAATATTTATATGCGGAAGGTGGAGTATCAAGTCGTTATGTAAGTTGCCGAGACAACTTTTGACATTGCTACATGTTTTCCATAATTGTACGTTTAGTGTAAAGTCATTATTGTAATGAGCGTGCTTTTGACAGAAGTTGCAATTTTTTAATTTATCAATCACTATGTAACTTTTACTCCTTTGTGTTCAGTGGATGTACAAAACTGTTTCTTTCCCTATATATATAATTGAAGGACTGTAGTACAATTTTTGTACCTGATCGTAAAAAAGATTAGTTTCTTAAAGAATTAAATCTTAAAGTAACGCAAGTATTTCTTGATTTGACGTGATTAATAGTCTGGCTCTGACTGACATACGTCGAATCGTATGTTACTACTGAATGAATTCTATACTATAATTTTAACTTACCGATTATTTAAATCATGTTATTAAATAATGGATAGGGATAAGAGTAATGACCGCATAATGCGCGAAAGACGTGCATAATAATTAACAAAAAATTATTATTTTATTTTGCAGCCGTATCACCTGCTTAATAAAATCACAACAACATCATCTCTTAATGTAATCCCCGAGTATAAATAAAAAAAAATACATAAATAAAAAAAGAAACTCGATTAATGTCAAGAACATCCGCGCGACTTGTTGTAAATTCCCTTGGACCTCACCCTGGCAAGAAACTTCCTGCCGCGGCAAAACGAGTCTCTTGCGAAACAGCGCGCCTCAAATCTCAGCCGTGATTTCAGCCACATACGTATACCAACGTACCCACCGCCATCAGCGATCCACCGACAGAAATTCCGCGAGGTATGAGACGCGCCCGAAGGACTCCTCCCTTTCCATCGCAATTATCCCGCTGCAAACGGCTCCGACACCCGAGAGCCCGCGGGTAGCCGCGCGTGCGCCAAGGTGAGATAGCGCGGGCCCTCGGCGCGCGCGTCCGTAGGCATCGCCGCGTTTGCTTTCGCAACTTTGACCCCCTTTTTCTCAAGGTGGCCCGCGAGGCGGCGGCCGCTCTGGAAAAATTCGCGCGCCGCCCAACCCCCGAGGGCCGGCTCCATTTTTTTTTTCCTCTCTTTCGAGGACTCGAGCACTTGCCGGCTGCGATCGCTTTGTTCGATAGATACGGCGTGTCCCGAGTGAAAAATATATATTTTGAGGAGAAAAAAATCGTTGGTTTCGGTAGAAGCTTTTCAAGGTTCTGCCTGCGATCGCCATTGTATTGTCTTCGAGATTTTTTTTTAATTAATGAAAAAAGAAACGAGGCGCACTTTCGCGCGCTTTTAAAGTAATAATTGTGGAATAACGACGCCATTAATGTTTTTGAAAGAATACGAGACGAAAAAAATTGAAGGTAAAGGTATTTTGAAATTTTCAATTACGAGTGCGATACATAAACTTTTAATTTTTAAATAAATTATCGGCCGAATTTAAGAGCGCCCGTTGGGAAAAATTCTTCTCTAAAAGAAAATGTTGAGAAGCAATGAAAAGTAGTTAATGAATTATTCGCGTTTGCTTTCATTCATTCTTTTACAAGCGTGAAATTGATCGCTCAAAAGTAAATGGCTTTTTTTCCGCAGAGTTACGTAACGAGTGCGTCGCAGAATGCATTTGTCCGGCGCGTTGAGAATAGCAGTTTTTATCCTTTATTCTCGAAAGTGCACTCCTCATCAAGGAGGCTCGAATTTCGTACTATCACTCATCGCTCGCCAGTTAAAGAGGCTCAATTCGCGACCGAAATTGCAATCTGTAATTATTTATCAAAATTATTACCTGTACTTCGTTGCAGAAAAGTTAATGGATACGGCGATGAATTTAAAGTGATAAGGGTGATAATAAAATAATTTAAATTATTATAATTATTGATACATTTACGAGAATCACGATTACAAAATATAATAAGTATTATGAATACTTAATTAAAAAATAAAAGTATAATTTCGAAATACATATTCAATACTTATAAATTCTTTTATTTTATGTCAAACAGAAAAGGACGTGTAACAATTAAATTTATACAACTGTAAGTATAAAAAATTTTATTATTTTATTCTTGCATGTGAATGTGTACGAGAAATAAAAACATCTTAATATCAATTTTTTAAACCTGTTGGATCGTTGTAAACTCTACACATACTTAAAAAGAACATTGCAAAATAAAAAATGAACCCGTTTGAATATCTCTGCAACAAAGCGCAAAAATCGAAAGAAATCGCGAATTTCGACCAGATGCGATCGTATCCAGGTCGTCAAACTCCGCTCGGGTTATGCAATCCTGCAGCGGAGTCGAAAATCGACTTCGCATATAAAGCCATCCAGAAAAGAATGTTAATTCCCTCGTATCGCGATCTAATTTCTTTCACCTATGAGAATCGACTGCGTAAAAAAACGGTTTTATAATAGGACCACCTTGTGTGTCGACTTCGGTGAAACCCTCATTTTCATTTGGAATCGTCAAAAAGCAAAAAGGACAAACTTTCGATTCGACGCGCTGAAATTGATTAAGAAATTGTTTGATCTGCTCTGCCTCGTTGACGATTGTGAGGTGGGAAGAAAGTGTAGCAACAATAAAAAATAAAGTCTCTGAATAAGGTTTTGCTTTCTTACGACAAAAATAGCACTCGAAGATCGAGTGTGCAAACTTGTACGATGTTGTGATGAATTATGCATCGAAGATAATTAAATATTTCTTTATTAACTAAATTAAAGATTCAAAGATTTAATTATCTCGAATTAACTGAAAAATTAGTAATAAAAATCTTTTATTGGACGATTATCAAATCAACAAAAACATTTATCACGGCAGCTGCTGCCACAAATATTATAAATAATAGTTATAATTTTTCAATTTTATATTCTACACAACACAAATTTAAATTAAACATCATTCACAAAAAAATTCCTAAATCCCCTAAAATCCCCTCTAAAAAAGAGCAACCATCCTCGAAAAAAACCTCGCGCCTTTCATCTCTACCTCTCAGCCGTCGCGGCAATGACCTTCAATGAACCTCGCGCACTTGACGTCGCGCACCTCGCGCGGCGTGTACTCGCATATGTTCATACGAAAATACATCGGTCTCACGCCGCCCATCCAGCTGGGCATCGCCGCTTGCGCAAGAGCTCGAGGTGTGTCCGAGGGACCGAGCGAGCGAGAGAGAAAAAAGGAGAGGCGATGTTGCGCCAGCAGCCGAGCGCAGATTGATCGCGCGCGGCGAGGGGGCCGCTCGCCGAATTTCGCGCGCGGAAACCGGATGACAGGCGCGCGCTCCGATTTCAGCCGGGATTTTTGCAACAGCCGCGCGGCTGTCACGGCTCCGCGACGCCTAGGCCCCGCGCCAGTTGCGAGAGAGCGTTTCCACGCGGGGCGACTCGAGAGCGACTTTATTGTGTGCTAATAGCCGGGGCTTTCGAATCGATACACGCGGCCCGCTGGATGAATCGATCGCCTATCTGCTGGACGACTTGTTACGTTTATTTCGTTTTGACTTTATTGATGGTTTTTTTAATGAATCGTAGCGCCTTCGTTATTAATGCACATGGTGACACCAATTTGTTCGGGACTGTGATTGCACTGGAAATCAATATATTTGAGCGATAGAATTAAACTGATAAAAAATAGGTTTTTAGTAAAATTTAGATTTTTAAAAATTTTACTGAAGCTTTATTTACGTATGAAGCAATATTTATTTTCTGATTTACATTCGCAATCATATTACGAAAGAACTTTGTTAACGTTTTATTATTGAATGAAAATAAATTTTATTATATTATGTAAAAGATCAGTCATTGACGAATGTATAAATGACTATTACTTTTTTCGAAGTATTAAACGAAATTGGTATCTATAGTGAATTTACGAAGGAAAATATGGAATCCTGAACAAACATCGTTGTAGTACTTCATTTCTGAATCAATATTATGAGATCGCCTGGAGGCGCAATCGAACGCGTTAGGCTTACCTATATACGTTAAATAATAAGCTGAATTCCCAAAGCTAATTGATCGCAATCCAAGAAAGAAACGTTGCGATAGAAAGTTAAAAATTAAATCTCGGTAGGAAATAGCCTTAGCTTATCATTTTCTTCTCTCGTCCTTTTCCGCTGAATCATACGCGGCTGAAATGCCGTTACGTCAGTATATTATCAAGCGAAGTGCGCGTAATTGCGCAATCGGTTACGTTGACCTGTTCTGATTTTATAACTAGAAGGTCAAGGATGTGTGAAAAGACCATTAGTAACCATCCTACGCAATAACAATGCAGATTGATGTGTGCGATACAGATTTTATTTATGATTCACAATTGATGTTCCAAATAAAGTGATAGAAGTACGATTTATTTTAAACCACGTTCACAGATTAAAAAGGTGTCAATGTGCTGGTGTCGTTTTTTTTCCAAATATAGTAAATCTTCAATTATTATTCGAACTTTTATATATAGTGTAATACACATATTAAAAGTAAACGGTGACTTAGAAATATAAATATTCAATACTTCAAATACAGTAATTATTCGAGAAAAAGTACAACGCAACTTATGATGATGCCGCCATACCAGTCAATGAAGGCGAGACTCATTTCTCTATACTTTTTGAATTCTCTTCACCATATAGTCGACTGAATAACAAAAGTAAAATACACAAGTAGATTTGCAGTATCACGACTTATCCTGCAAAAAGATGAAAATGCGCAGGCATTCCACTGACACTACTTTAAAAATTTTCAAATTTGCAAAAACAAACAAGATTAGCCTAATTTTATTTTATCGATTATTTAATGCAGAATGTAAGTACTTTTTCGTTTATCCATTTTGCTGTTAATTAACAAAAAGCTTTTCAAAGATTTGTTACTCTTATTACTTAAATCCTATAGTATATAGTTACATAGTTCCATTTTTTATTAACGAGAAAAATAGTTTAATAACAAATTTACCCAGAAAACAAAGACTATTTTGAAAAAAATAAAATGAACATCTCCCAGTTTGAACAAATTATTTTTTTCTTAATGAAATTAAACGTTCCAGTTGATGGTATAAGATTTTGCAAAGTTTCAGAAATTTTCCACCACAAACTTCGAGCATAAATACAATGCAACATACGACTATTCCTGCAAGATATGACATGAAACTAAGCCCCAGCTCTGCTACCTGAAGTACGTGCAATTTTCCGGAGTTCTGAACCTTAAAAAGTCGCTCGTCCCCCCATTTGAGTACCGAATGGGTATACCAGTAAACGATCAAATGATTTTCTCTTAGTCTGGTGTAAAGCCTTTCGACTTGAGGCAAAAATCTCAATTTCCTCCACATTGGAACCCCGGATTTTATTCGGATGCTCTTGATATAATTTTTCAACAACACGAAAGTTGGATCTCCATTGTTCACAATATTTCTGTCCTGTATGATACCGACCCCTCTCAAATTAAAAGAAATCATTATTTTACCAAAAGCAAGATCGTGATAACTCCCATGAACCGAACCGTCCAATAAAATGGAACTTTCTTTTTTCGATTTAATCATATCTAAATTAAAATTAAAATGTCGACTTATCAATTTCATTATTTCGACCTCCATCCCCCTAACTGTATTGACATCGGTGATTGCTTGAGTCTCATTCATCTCGATGAACTGCGGATTTTCAGATTTTATGATCTGGGCCATCGGCGGATTCTGCACGAG
This sequence comes from Eurytoma adleriae, assembly GCA_900480045.1. NCBI lineage: Eukaryota > Metazoa > Arthropoda > Insecta > Hymenoptera > Eurytomidae > Eurytoma > Eurytoma adleriae. The sequence goes on along the minus strand of UXGC01000281.1, from coordinate 167,422 downwards.
CTTCACCGGAACTTTTTCGCCGTGTAGATGAACCCTACAAGGCCTTCTTAATTTCTCCAATTCTTCGAGAGAAGAAACTTTGACCTCTAAAACCTCCCTGCACGAAGAGCACACGCGAAGTCCCATTTCGCTACTCGTACTTACTAACAGGACATTCACCAAGTCATCTTTGTAGGTCGTATTGTAAAAATTTTCCAAGAAAATGCTGGAATCGTAGTCATCGTCGGTGACGATTAAAATCGCCGTGTCGTAGTACCAAGGATAGTTTATAATGTTTAGCCAAGCACTGACATGTTTTAATGTCATGATGGTTTCCGTGAGTACTAGGATGCAGGACGGTGAAAAAATCGGAACCCCCCGCCTATTATTTACGTTCTTTAGAAGAATCTGAAAACTTTTGTGGTAAGATAAAGTATTTAGAAATTCAGTTCCACTTGAAAAATGAGAAAAGTAGCTTCTTGGATACAGCACAGTGATGGATACACAATTTTCAAAATAATTTTCAATTAAATTGTTGAATCTACTGTTGTTTAATGAAATTGATTTTCTTTCTGGTATCGTTATTGCCGAATAAGTGTAATTTAATAACGAAAGTAAAATAAACAACTTGATGTGTGATAGCATGACTGCCTTTGCAAGAAATTTTCAATGAAACTTTCTGTTAGTGAGTTACAACCTTCTTTCAATTTGTTTCAATTTGCAAATGTCCTCTGCTTTTTGCAGAATGTTTATATCGATTTTTCAAGTATACAAGTACGGTTTTATTTGTAAACCCACTTTTTTCTTTTAATTTGAAAAAGCTTTTTTCTAATTCGAAAATTTATCTTCTTAATTTACTAATTTGCCGACAGAACTTTTGTTTTCTTAATAACAACAAATAACAACTTTATCGCTAAAAATAGTATTTAAAAAAAAACAATGCTCGATCTCGCATTTTCAGAATTAATTTTATCCGTCGTATCCTTGCATTTTGCCACCTACTTATTACATCTACAACGACGAAAATAAAAGTGGTCTAAAAAAATTAAACGTAAACAAAATCGGCAGCCCGAAGTCGAGGACTTTTTCAGTTCGAAGAAAACGAATTTCAGTACGGGCACGCCGAGGGTCGACCGTCGTACAGCAGGTGATTTTTCCTTTTACGCGCTATTGCCGTGACATAATCGGGTACTTATCTCAGGTGCGCGCTCTGCGCCCGATACCCGCCCGTGCACTTATCGCTCCCCCCAAGGTCGAGATCCAGCCCGGAGACAGTCCCTTCGGGCCGCGCCGTCTGTACTTTCACTCGCCTTTTTTTGCGCGAAAAAGCGAAGGAAAAAAAGAGCCGACGGTCGAGCGAACTTTCGCGAGGCGCGAGCGCGCCTGCTTCTCAAGGATCAAAACAATGAAGGTGCACTGTTGCTCGCTCGTAAGCGGTCACTTCGAAGGTTTTCAGAAGGCAATTGTTTGTAGAGATAAATGTATCTTTTGGGGGATTCAAGAGTGCGAGGAGGATAAGTGACAGATCGAAGTGGCTTCTCAATATTGTCTGTTACTACTGATGTACGAAATTTTTTTTATCTACTTATGGTCTTGCAAAAACAGTCTGTTTCTACTGAAAAGAAACATCTTTGTATGACATCACAAAAAACATTTTTTAATTTGACATTTATGTACGTACAGATTAAAAGGGCTTTATATACTGTAAAACAGCACTTTACCTTTTTAAGAAATAAAACACTTTTGACAGGAGATTATGAAAAAGTTAAAATCGTAGAGTATTTTGTAAAAAGGGTTTTATTTTCCAATGATAATTTGTAGTGTATGTATAAAACTACATTCTTACGATATTCGCATGAATAGTCTAATCGATCTCGTATCCCCTGTAGCGAAATGCGTGCGTGCGTACAGATGTTGTATCTCTTTTGTATAAAAAAATTTGTCTGTCTTGGTGTTCACCTCTGCAGCGTCGGTAAGAATACTATATTGAGTATCTATTAATATTAATCTAGTTATCGCCCCGTTTAATATTACACTGCAATTAAATCTTACTTTTTAAACTCTTAATATTCCTTCGATAATATTTATAGCGGACATGTGTATATATAATATGTATAAAATTGTCGATACAGTCTGTCATACTTAAGCTCTTCGAACATCGAATAACTCATCCTATGTATGTCTATTCGTGTATAAGTCGCTTTAAATATTGTCATTCATTGGCAAAAAAATGATCATAATCGTCGGTACGTAGAAAAAGAAAATTTCCTTCTCCATTCTATATTCTTTGTATAATAAACTTTCAACACTCTGTTATTGCAGTGAATTAAAATTGGTCGCAGCAGTCGATTCTTATTCATTACAAATCTTTCGTCGATATGACTATCTTCAATTGCCACAGTGTTTTCATCACGACGCTGGATGATAAATAAATTCGTTGCTAACACTCACGGATCCGTAAAAAAATGAAGTGGGGAAAAACAATGTGGAGAATTGCAATGTAAGAATATGTTAAATGATGTAGATATAATTATTATAAAAAATATAAACATAGAATAGTCACTTTTTGTTTAACAGGCAAATATCTAACTTTCTTTCTCCTATAATTAATAACGCGCATTCTCGTCATCAATCGCACATACCTACTTATATAATTTTTTTTATTTAGATGTATTTCAGGCACTCGACGCGGCGTAACTTTTTCCAATTTTATTATTTACACCATTCATTTATTTTTACCATAAAATTTTAAATTGAAAAAATCAATTTGTTGTTTTAAAAGTCGAATTACATTTTCTATAATACCAATTCATTGTGAACCATTGTGAATACTGAACATTTTTCTTCTATTGTCGAATGTTCCATGCTAGAAATTAATTTTGTTTTTCGACGCCAACGAAAAATTAATACATGCGATATTATAAGATTCTTTTACCATATAGTACGTTTACGAGTTTTTTTTTCTCAGTGTCATAAATAACAAATCATGAATTAAACATTTTTATGAGAACATGAGAATGCATTTATTTTTTCATTGCAAATTATGTATAAAATATGATTTTCATTTGATGAAAATCTTTTATAAAAAATTTTCTTAATATCAAATCCACCGCTTCAAAACTTTGATTGCAAACTAATAAAAAGTACGTCTCTGTAATATTAAAATACAAGAATTGTAAACGTTTCTTTGAACAATTTAATATTACAAACCCACGCAACGTTTGCGCTTTACGTTTTATTTTATTAAATGCAAAAGTTTATATGGCAAGTAAAAAAATATTTTAACGAATCCATTACTTTTCTTTTTCAAAGAAACGTAAAAAATCTTGTAAAACGTAATGGAATAGTATGATCTGATTTGGATTCGTAAAAACTAAATTAAAAGGCAGCAATAATTTAGCAAATTTTCGTATAAAATAAATAAGTTCAATCTGAAAGTAAGACTGTGAAAAAGTGCTACGAAAGAATGTGCTAAAAAAATTAAAATTTGTCGTTGACCAAATCAGATCATAAATAAACCACTTATCCGTTCTATTTATGCTTACTAAATTATAAAATCTATTACAAAACATATAAAGTACGGAGTAAGTTAGAAATGAAAGAACGATGAAATGAGATGTACCTTCTCAAAGAAAGGTATGTAAAAAAAGAGCGCCATGCAATTATCCAAGTCTTTTACAAGTACAGGATTCATCGTTGACTTTAAGTACATATTGTTCGCAAAAAACTGGGATGAGAAAAAAATGAAAAATTATGCATTGAACTTAAGTAAAATACTGGTACTTAAATTAGTAACCATATAACAAAGAGTGGCCTTGGCAATTGCAGTATTCGCTGCACTAGATTGGCGCACGATGCGATCCACGCTTAATCATTATTTACTTTTTAATTCGTCTCACTTATTCGCGGAATAGATTCGGATGTACAAACACACCAAGAGAATTACACATCGTTATGGATCCCGGAACACGCGAATGCACGAATCATACGATATACACATTATTGCTTTACTACATAATTTACATGTTTTTCTTAATTTTATCACTTTGATTTTTTACTTTTTTTTACATCTTTTAAAGATAAAACATATTAGCTTAATAAAGAATATAATAAAATTTCGTTAAGAGTACAAATAATCGAAACAATGTAAAAAAAACATCAACACTGGCACAAAGACGTGCATTCGCTTGTCATTCACTAAGTTCGCGTGTTGTTTCATTTATTACTTTTTTTGTCAGTCTCGTCTTTTCACGCAATGCACACTGGACGTTACAAGCATACAGTAGGCCGCTTCGAAACTCCTGTATTTCTTTAAGGCAGGAATGCAAAATTCACGCAGGCCTTGTATGGAAGCATTTTCAGTAAAAAATATATATAATATATACTCTATCTATCTATATTTATATATGCATATTTATAAACTGTATGTATAGTTTTTATATAATATATATAATGTCATATATAAATTTTTTTTTCTTCATATAAGTCCTTCATGAGCCTACCTGCTTCTAAAATAGTCCTATAGAATTGTAGTCCCCTCACCACGAGCTAATCCTAATACGGACTATACGCGATTTTACAGTCATTTGTAATTGCATTTTGACAATTCTTTTTTCCGTTTGTTCACTTTAGATTATGCGTTTCAATTGGCTAATCTGATTCTAAGGGACTCACGTGAACTTGCATTTCAACTGTAGCAAATCAAAAAATACATAATCGTATTATAAAACGTAGATATCAATTATCATTTGCGAAAGAGCTTATAAAAATATTGGATATTTCGAAAAATCAGTCTTTTTCTATTATAATAAAAGAAAAATGAGATTTTTCGAAAAATATGTTTGCAAAATTTATTTCAAAATTTTTATGTGCTATGTTTTTCATCAATTAAAAACAGTAATATTTGAAATGAAATAGATAATTTAGATATTTTTTCTAAAATATTTTTCGCTAATATTTAGATTGTACGCGCAAAAGTATTGAATTGTAGATATTTTGTTTCATAAATATCAGAAGTTAAAAATAATTGGATAAAAGCTTCCAATCGCCTAATGGAAATCTGGATTTGCACTGTTTTTAATAGATCATTGAATAAAAATGTGTTTTGTAGCTCCTATGAGTATTCTTATAAAATTTGAATTATTAAATCTTCCCTTTCTTCAAAAAGTAGCTTTCGTCTGAATTAAGCCAAAACAATTAATCGAAGAAATTTAAAAATTGATTTTCCAGTTTATAATAAAAATAATCTATACTTTTTTTAACTTTTGTTCTTAATAAGATCTTTAATAATCGTATAAGTGTAAAATGAAGATCATATTGATTGCTTAAAAGGGATATCAGAGGTCTACATCGAATTTTTCATTGCTCAATAATAAAAATCGAAACTTTCCAAACAAATAACACACAATATAGACCTTCAACATACCTTTAAGCTCTTCCATTAAAAACATCTAAATTAAATTGCAGCAAAACAACGTAAAAATAAACTTTAACAAAGCATTTGTTTTAAATCTCTAAACAATTCAAAAATTAAGTGACTTCACCAGAATACTTAGAAGTGCCACCGTAAACACGTAAGTACTTTATGAAAACCTGTCGTAGCAAAATTTATCTCCCAAATGAAAAAAACAATGTTCGCTTCGTAAAAGAAGTTCGTCACGAACTCTACGAGCACTTATTGTTTTTATTTCTATCCGTCTTCCAGATTTTCCGACTGCCGATCGTAACCGATTTATTTCCTGCGTTCAGCTCTTCGCTCAATACGCAATGCGCAGGTCGTAATGTAATCGCGTCCGTATTACAAAGATAATTCGTGTCGCTTCTCGAAATGAAATTAGTGGTCCCCTCGAAGAAGCTCCATCAGTAGATTGAAGGAGCAGCCCTCGCCCTCGGCGCGTTTCGCGCTCAATAATTCCTTGCCGGCCTGACACGTACGCTGCAGGTCCGGAATCCTAAGTAAGAGTTCACCGAACTTAGCTGGCATTTCTGGATACCTCGCAATGGTGTACTGCTGCAATGCCTGCAAGGCCTTTTCTTGCGAGGCTCGCACCTTCTCCGGCTCTTTAAGTTCACTCGTGTCCGACGTTAGCAGTACGATCACCTAAAATTTAAATAATGTAAATATTCAGTACGCACATACTTTATATACAATTCGTTTTTAGATCTTAACGTTTAAGAAACAGAAGTTAGATAGTGCATAACAACTTGCCTTCATAGCGACATATTCGTACTGATCCACCCTGAGTCGCCTGAGATTGTTCGTGAAAGCGAGCATCCTCTCGATGCAGGTCGCCAAACCCAGCTGCCGGGCTTGCTCGAGAGTAATAGACTTGCCCAGCGACACTCTAATCTCGCCCGGAGTGCTCATGCTGCGAAAGCAGCAGGAGAACAGCAGCAGCTCGCACCAAGAATTGATGAGCAGGCATATCTGATCGTCGATCGATATGTTTTTGAAGAGCGGTAGGCTCTTACACCACTTGACGATTTTGTAGAGCCGATGATCGGCAATATTGCACAAGTTCGACAGGAAGTCCGGATGCTGCGTGGGGTTACCGTTGGCGCAGCTGCTCGAGCTCGAGGCGGGTGGCGAGTGCTGCGGCTGTTGGTCCTGCGTCGAGCTCGACGACGCGGAGCTCGTGGAGCTCGGGCGCGTCGAGTCCGAGCGGGCGTTCAAATTGCCGTTGCTTGTCGTACTGCTACCACCGCCGTTGCCGTTGCCCAAGCCGTTCGACGCGCCGTGCGAGTCGCTGTCGCAACCCCCATTGTTACCCAATCCAGAATTGGGTAGAGACTAAAATTTAAAAAAGATAAAAGTTAACGCTATGTACACTCAGTCCAGGAGTAGTCCTCCTGCGAAGTTTAATAGAAACTTCGTATATTTTGTATCATATAACACCTTCTGCCCAGGAGGGTTGACACTGTAAGTCAAAGAAACGCACCTGTGTAAGATTAAGCGAACCCATTGCCTGACTAGCTCCTTGCCTGTCGTTGTCGTTGTAGTGCCACAGATGTTCGACGTCCATGATGTCCTGCAGAAGCTGCGGTACTGCTTGCATCTTGTGCGAGTGATTCGAATGGTGCTTAATAGAGTGATGATGATCGCTGCTACCTGGTGGAGCGGGACTGCACGGTCCAGCTTGGGCCATCTTGTCGGGCGTCATACCTGCACCCGAGGAACCCCCGCCCATGAGGCTCGCGGGAAGTGTGTAAGTGCACTGATAGGTACTGCGACCTCCGCGCGTTCTGTCTTCGCGAATTGCCTCGAGTTTCATTCCCATGTTCAGGCACTTATCGAATCTGCAGGCCGGGCACTTCTTTCGCGTGGCGACCGTCACTGGACAACCTGCTCCTCTAAGGCACACGTAATTCTTGCGATTTTGCACCGTCCTTTTGAAGAAACCCTGTACATAAAAATCAGTGATTATTTTAAATTACTTTTATTTATCATGTCATATTAAACGTCATCTCATTCTACTTACTTTGCAAGATTCGCAGGAGAAAATGCCGTAATGGAAGCCACTGATCTTGTCGCCGCAGATCGGACAGGGACTGTTGATGAGCTGCTGCCTAGTGGAGATGCCGGAAGGTGCTGAGGGTATCCTACAGTCGTCCTGATCGTCAAGATGGGCATCGTCGACGGCACCGGACCCCAAGTGACCGCCGCTCGCGCCGTAATGGTGACTCTGCAGATGCAGCTGGGCCTGATGCTGGGCGGCTGCCGCCGCCACGTGGTGGTGCGTCGCGTGGCGCTGCTGTACCGGCGAGTGCGTCGGTGGACTAAGTGAGCCGTAGCTGTAGCAGCTGCTCGAGGCGTCGGAGTTGTTGCGCGAAAGCGAGTGCGAGAGCGACAGCGACAGCGACGACGTCGAATTGTTGAAGCTGTGCCGCGAGAGCGAGAGCGAGGACGAGGGCACCGGCGAGCCGGGACCGAGGGCCGAATGACGACCCGCGTGCGGCGACTGCGTTGGCGAGCTGAACACACTGTACGCCGAGTGTATCGCTGAATCGGGCGATGGGACCTGTGAGTAAAATTTAAATATTTTTATTCATGTAAAAATACATGCTTTTCTATAATTTCTTAATTAGAATTGTGTTTTAAGTTTCATGCATCTTATAAAAAAAAAAAACAATTTCTTGAAGAATTTGTTTTTATTTATTGAATTAAATTTGATGATCTCCCAAAGTAAACTCACTTGAGATCGAGTGTGGCTGTGCTTGGTGAGGTGGTGCCTGGGTATGAGGACGGGACTGTGATTGGGCGTGGAGCTGTTGCAGCCGCCGAGGAGCTTGCCGACGAGCAAGGGCAGGTCGCTCTGCTGGCTCTGTTCGACGCTCGACTGCTGCGACTGCTGCTGCTGATGTGGCTGCTGATGCTGCTGATGATGGTGGAGCTGCTGGACGTGCGAGACGTTCACGATCGTCTCGTTGAGGGAGTTGCCGCCGGCGAGCAGCCCGGGACTCGAGCGAAAGTCCGGCTCCGGTTTTATCGGGAACTTCTGCTCCTGCGGCCCCGGACTCGAGCTGCATACTTGTACACCCTCCATCGACGTTTCTTCATGATCCTGCAATAATGATCGTTTAAATTATCTTTCTTACACGTTTGCAAATAAAATAATCCCTCGCGTGGCAGTAAATGCACCTAAAAAATGTACTTTAATTACGTCCTATCGTTAATACATTCAAGTAGAAACAGACGAATACAGAAAGACGCTAATTATATTTATAGTTTTCCCGTTAAGCGAGTCACTTTTTATACCCCGACTGACGGTATGAGTTTCGTACGTTTACTGCCATTCCAAGCACGTCAAAGCCCCCTTTTTCATCGCAAACATAAAGTTCAACAATTTTAATTACTCTTCAAATAATTACTTTAGACGTTCTAAAAACACAAAAAATACTCGTAAAAATCAAATAGCCGCGAAATAGGGAGGTAAAAAGGTCTCACCTGATTAGTGATGGTGTTGGAAGACATTTCCTGGTCGGAGAGCTCGCCCTCCCAGGACATGGGCCTCTCGGGCTGCTGGTGGACGGCGTCGGCGCTGTCGCTGTTGTCGGCGTTGCCGGGGGCGCCGGCGCCGTCCCGCTTCTTCTTCGTGCGCAGGTTGACGCCGCGGAAGTCGATGCGGCTCACCTCGCCGTCGCTGTCGCCGTCCACGTCGTCCACCGAGGCCGACTCGGCCGACACCGAGCCGGAGTCGCCGCCGCCGGCCGAGCTCGGTCCGCAGCTCGACACCACCGACACCGTCACGCCGTTCTGCCCGCCCAGGTACTTGCACACGCTCTTACCTGCAAACAATCATTTTTTAGTATTTAATTTAAAAACTTTCGTTGTTAAATGTTAAATTAACAGATGTTATTTTAATTTTTGAGGTAATCATGTTATTTGTAGTTTTTCAGATTTACGGTACCGCGGTGAAGTCATGACAGAGATGTAATTAATACGAAATACATTAATTAAGAGCTTATGAGTATTCCTGCATATTGTTACTATGCAACCTGCTTGAATATATTCAAATTCAAATTAACCAATATGCACTGGAAAATTACTTAATTCAGTAATGGCACCTTATCTGCTTCCATTTTAAACTATCTATCGATTATTTTTGCAATATAGAAAATAATAATTCTTTAAAAAAGCAAGTAGCCAATTGTATATTCACAGTATTTTTTATCGCTTGCGCAAAGTGCACTGTAAGTGCTAATATTTAAATGCATGTTTAAGTAATCTTAACGACACTTTAAGAAAGAAAAGGACAAAAGGCACGCGCACATCAATGGTTAATTTAACGCTCGACTTGAACGGAGCAGGGTACGCGACTTCCGCGAACGCGGGCATTACAAAAGATTGGTCTTCCGGTCCACGCGAGCACTTGCACACGTACGCCTTCTCTTCGACTAGATTAAAAATACTAAGTTATGAATAGTTGCGTGTGTGCGCCGGCGCTGTAGTTTGAACTACGTAACCCAAAGCTTTAACATCGAAATTGAATAAAAATAAAAATTAATCAGACGTAAATATAGAATATTTTTTAAATTTAAAACTATTACTATAAAATTGTAAAATATGGAAAATTACTATAAAATTGAATATGTTTATTAACTAATTTATGTCGAGTCTCTTTTTATGCTTGTCAATAACTCAATAACAGTCTCGTATTTTCGTTTCTAAAGAATTTAATAACATTCTATTGAGCAATCAATCCTTCAAAAGTGAAAGAATAAAAAATCAGTCGATACTAGAATGGCAAGCTTAAGCTAGTCTTTACAATTCAACTCTTATTTGAATAGATTTGATAGAAAGTCATTCGCACAGAAAAAATGCAGTACGCATGGGCAGGGAATCCCAGTATTTTTAAATAAATAATCATTACTGGAACAAGTATAACGCAGTTTGATCATCCACTTTCAATGTTGCAAATGTGAATTAAATAGCAAAGATGATTGCTTTCTCACGAAAAAGAAATTTTTTCGCCTTTTCTATAACATACATATAAAATGAACAATAAAAATCGTGCGAACAATTGCCTTCATAAGATACGCCATCGAATCCCAAACTTAAACAAATACATTTTCCCGTACACAATGCTCCAAAAATACACTGTACCAATCGAAACGAAAAGCTATCGTTTTCATTGCGCAACGAACTGCATCGCATTCACCGGAGCATATAAAAGGCGCTCGCTCTTCAAAACAAAAACAAACGACAAAGGAGCGCTGTCGAAATGGTCGAAAGAGCGCCGGGCAAAGCCGAGGAAAGACGGAAGAGGCGGCGGAGAGAGAAAGCCGAGGGTCCGGATCGGGGCCGGGCCCTCCTCGAGGCGCACAATGCGACTATTTGTTCGCGGGGTGGAACAGCGACCCCGGAGTCCACGTATAAACGCGCCGTACAACAACCCCGCGGCTCGGGAGCGACTCGGAGAGAAAACGTGCCGGAGCGAGCAAACACACACGAGCGCGAGAGCCCGGCACCTGCCGCGCCGTAAACATTCCCGACGCGATCGCACAGGTGCTCGCTGTGCAAGTCTTTTATGGAGCTTGCGAAAAGTGCTTTTATTTATTCATTCCTCTTCAATCGATCCGTTGCTTTTTTCAATTTTTTTTTTCAAACGAAAGAGACGAGAGATATTACGCATCTCTTCATCATGAATTTTCAATTCATTTTTATAATTCTATTTTTGTAAATACATTTCGTTTTTTTTGATAAATTTCAAAATAAAATACAAAAATTCAAAATGACAATTGCGAATAAACATTAATATAAACTGCAATTCTATTATTTAAAAGTTTCTACGATCTTGAATGATTTAACATAAGAATATTTTTAATTAAATTCAATAAATTGCACCTGGTTCAAACATAGCAATATTTTATTTGCACTCTTCGCATATCTTTCTAACTGAAACACTTGCAACAGCGCACAGAAGCGGCCAGAGTCGCGGGAATTCCAAAAGGCGAATTTCAAAACGCCTCGCGCGAGCTCGAGAGAGAAAAACCTAGAGAGAGGGAGAAGCAATAATTACGCTGTATAACTAAGCGCTCGGCAACTTTGTCGTTCATGGGAAACGCCAGCGGCGAGGCTCCTTCATCTTCCCATAAATACTTCATCTTCCCCGTTCCTTCCCCATATTTTACACTCGTTCGCCATCTCTATCCCACACTCGTTCGCTTCCTCATTCTTGACCATGATCTTCCATTCGACCTTTTTCCAACCCATCCCTCTTTCGCGAAGCGCCTCTAATGGCTAGTCTCCCGGGGATATTTTTTTTTCTCCTCCTCGCGACCGCCACGCGGCGAACTGCGCGGCTCCGCGATTAATGCGCTGTAATTCGGTTTCCATACATAAACATGCGCGTGGCTTCCTTTTTGTTCTCGGCGCGAGCGAACGCACATACGGTTCACTTAGATTGGAAGAAAATAAATCGGCGATAAAACGCACGGGCGATCGTTTGGAAATTTCTTTTTTAGAGCGCGCTGATTTACGCCCGATAGTTAAAGATAATTAAAGTTTATCTCGCTGAATGTTTGCTCGAGTGTAGTCTAATAAAATAATAAATTTTACATTAACCCTGCGCATTAACAAGATTTTATACACCGAGACTTTTTTTAGTTTTAATTACAAATAGCTCGTTGAAGAAAATCAGTAAGAATACCTAATACGCAATACATTTTTCTTTACAAGATCGAAAAAAATCACTTTTGAATATACAATCGTTTATAGTTGAGTCAAATTACAGCAGTTTCTTGCAAACATTCTAAACCTATTACAGATTTAACAATAAAGTCCAGACAATTTGATTTCAATAATAGCCCTACGCAAATCTTTGATACTCATTCTTCTGATCCACGTACAAGAATTTGCTAAAAACACAATTACATAAATAATACAATAAAATATAATTGACTTTTGAAGACAGGTGAATTCCGTAAAAAAACGTCGCGCCTCACCGTCGTGCATCTCGTGGAGCGTGGGCGGCGGCACGTTGATCGTGGTGACGGAGACGTTCTTGCCGGGCTCGGGGTTCCTGAGCACGGCGGTGGCGCCCGCGGAGCTCGGCTGCGCCGACGACGCGGCGGACTTCCACGGCTGGGCGGCCGCTGGCCACCAGGCCGGACCGGGCTCCGCCGGCCCGGCTCCGCTCTGCTCTGACATCCTCAGCTGCGAGGCCTCAGCCGCTCTTCACCCGCTACCGGGCCAAGCGCTACCAGTACTTCTGCTACCACCTGTGGCTGCAAATTTCATTTCGCGGATTAGTACCATGAATTTTTTAGTTGAATCTTTGGGTTAGTTAAATCTTAAAATTAAATAATTTTCTAAAAGTAATAAAATACACTGTTAACGTTAAAACCCAAAAAAATAAAAATTTTAAGGTAACAATTAAATAACGCGAAGAAAGATTAAAATATAACAAAAGAAGTGATATAGGGAAGTGAGGGAAAAACTTATTATGATACGCACCTGTGGCCCCTCGTCAAGGGCCGGACTGACTATGTCGACGACGATCCTCCGTCTAGGCGGCCGCCTCAGCATCCTGAGCTCGCGCTTGTCTCCGGCTCCTCCGGCCCTCGTGGGATCGCAGAGCTCCCGCTTCTTCTCTCCACCACCTCCTCCTCCTCCTCCTTCCCCCTTACGCGCTCCGGTTACACCTGGCGCACGTCTTGCCTCCCTGGGACGAGTTATTATCGCCGCTCTGCCCCGGGCGCCGATCTGCAATTCAAAGAGAGACGGTTAGGCCGCGCCGCAACCCGAGCTTTTCCACTTAACGTCTTTTCCACAACCCTCTTTCCCCTTTTTATCTTTTGCGCGCGACTAACCATCAGGTGCGAGCTCGGATTTTTTTCTTTTCCTTTTTTTTTAAAGCGTTGCTTATTTATCGACGACGAGCTTTTCCCACCTTTGTGATAAGAGTTAATTTACTGAGTGGTCTTTATTCAGGATGGTTGCGGATGTAATTTACTTTGGATTAATTTCGTTATTGATAAGAAAGAAATAACAGTAAATACGAATAAGTGAAATTCATCCATTTTTTATGATACAGATATTCCAAAGGGACAATAATCGAACAAGATATAAATTATCAATTTTGTGCATTTATTGCAAAGTAGGATCAATATCGTTTATTTATTCATATATTTAGATAGATTTTGAAGTGTATATTCAGAGGCAAGTGTTTAAAAAATAAGCATAGAGTGCCAGACAAGATTAATTAAGTAGATAAAGTCAATTTCATCAATCGTGATTTTAAAAAGTAACAATTCAAGATGCTAATCAATTAAAAGTGCGTAATTACACAACAAACTCACAAAAATGACGCGCATTCCAAAACAGCGGGTCCGCCGTCGAACAAAGACCCGTTTAAACCTCCTCGAAAATAGAGGTGACCACCTCCCCCACGACGTAACAGCATCGGATCCCCGCGCTACACACCGTCCGAAAAAAAGCCACCAACTCCGGAGTTCGTAAAATCCGACGAGTCACGCCAAAGCGGCACCACCAACGGCTCGACAAAGACGCGCGAGCAACAAACACACGGACGCTCGCGGAGAAACGAGGAAAGAGGCGAGCCGCGCGGATGTATATAAAAGAGAGGCGCGCTCACGAGCACAAGTGGAAGAGGAGAGACCGGGGGGACTGCGGAGAAAGAAAAAAAAAGAGGAGCCCGTAGAATGGGAGGGGGAAGAAGAGTAGAGGAGAAAGAGAAAGAGAGAGAGAGAGGCCGAGCTTTCCGGAGCATGGCATAACGGTCGTCGGCTCGCGGTGTCTGCGTGGCAAGGCCGGCCCACTTCCGGTCCGCGACCTTCGCGCGCCTCGCTCCACGGAAGCGGACGCGCGCGCGCATTGCCGGCCGGCCGGTCGCGCGCGCCCGCGTAAATATAGAATGTGCGCGACGACGACGACGAAGCGCGTCCGGCCAAGGACGCGCGACGAGCGTGAGAACGCGCTCCTAGCCGGGCGAACTTTGCGCAATCGCCGGGGAGTAGGGGAAGGTCGTAACGCGGGTTTTTCGGGAGGACGACGCGATAAAATCGCGATCGATTTTTTTTTTCCTCTCTCGGACGAAATTCGGTACTTATTCTGGTTTAGTTTTCACGACGACCAACGGTACACGCCGCGAGTTGACTTTGCCCGATAATTTTAAATTCATATGTCCGATCGGCGTTTTGTAAGGATATACGTAAATAAGGTTGCGCGCGTGAATAATTAAACCGGCCGAATAGTTTTACGAGGGTAATATAATTATTTTGAATTCATTAAAAGCTTGTCGTGTAGAAATCTCGATGACGTTCGAATTCGAGTGTGTTTGCCGCTCGCTCACTGTACCGCTGAAAATTGTCAAAACAAGGTACCAGAGCTCGCTTGCAAATTGCCGCACGCGCAGAAACATGCAACTGCCTGAGCACGAGAGGCGCATTTTTCTTGTCACTCCCGCGGTAATTTAAAGGCCGAAAATAGCCGCAATTCAGATAAAAGGCATACGTAAGTAGATGCGCGTCGCATTCATTAACGGTTGTATCTCACTAAAGTCTCGGGACATTTTTACGCGCGCCTCGGTGAAACGTCTCTAAATCATCGCGACGTTACTTTCGCAAATACTTCATTTTCGCGTGTTGAACCAGTCGCACTTTGCCGACCGTTAGGAAATATTCGAAGAATAGCGATTTTTTCTTTTATATAATTATCCTCGGACTTTCATAACAGATGCAAAGTTTCTTAGGTTTATCCCAAGGCTGCGAGCGCACGCGCCACATGTGGCGAACATTCTCCTTTAACAAAAACAAATCGCGCTCGAAAGAGAAGAAAAAAGCAGCACCAACGCGCCATTAATTTCTCAAAGATAAAACGACCTAGCAACAAACAAAATATCCAATTTCAATAAATCAATCAACGTGCCGCATAAACATTACGAAAAAAAGCACCGCGACCGAAAAAAATGCGCGCGGGAACGTGTTTCGCGGCGAAAAAAATCGAATTCAAGCCACCCCTTCGTCGGCAAAAAACGGAAACGCGGACATATCGGTAAAACGAGCCTCGGCCGCGCGTTGAGAGAGAAAGAGATAGAAAAGGAAGGCGGTCGAGAGTCCTCGCGCTCCGCGCTGCTTATCTGCTTCGGCGATCCGCCGGCAAAGCGAGCGCATTAGAATTTCGCGCGCCGGCGAATGTGTATATATATATATATAAAGTGTGCGCGCGGCGCTCGGTCGCTTCTCCCCCTCCCCCGCGGCGGCAGTCGAGAGGTCGAGCGTCCGGGCAGCCCCGGCGTCCTTGGGGCCCAGGCCGCTGCAATTTTCTTTAAGGCGGCCAATTTATTATTATCCCCCGTATCGCTTATTTATGCGACGCGGACACGCAGCCTCTGTATATGCCGATCGAGGGGGAGGTGTCGGGTTGCCGCGGTGTACTCTCTTTGTCGCTCGTTCGCTGCGAATTAGACGCTTCGCTCTCTAAGTGCACGGTTCGATGGACTTCTTTTTTTCTCGAATTTAAAAAAAAAAAGGATCGGCTGGAATTTATATGGGAATCCAGAATGAAAATGCAGGTATGCAATTTTCCTGATTACCTCGTAGTTATAGCGTAATGTACCCGGCTTAGGCTTTTGTTGAACAGCTTATTATAAGATACTCTTTATTTAAAAATATCTCGCTAAAAAAATAAATAAGATCGTAATTTGTTGAAGTAGATACTGTGATAAAAATAATAATAGTGTCTTGTAAAATTTAATTAAAATAAAAAAAAAATTTAATGGCACATTGTAATTTGTATAACAACGCCGGTGTATCCAGTTCTAACAAATCGCTACATCAGCTTTTTATATCGCAAAAATTTTCACGGCATATTTTAATTACTATTAGCTAAAACACGAATAAATTAAGCGGAATAACTTGTAAATTAATCGATACCGCAATGATATTTCAATCGAAATCAATTTCAACTTTCTGTTAACAACCGAGTCTTTTGTTTCATTAAGATGCAGTAAAAAAAGCCCGGCCGATTGCCCCAGCGTACATAATTATCGCGAGATAAGGAATTTGAATACTCGCAGGACGGAATTTCAAAGCGAGAGACAACCTTTGCAACCTTTTCCGCGATTAAAAGCCGTGAGCGCGCGATATCGACGCGTAAGTACAATCCAGTCCGGGGCATTAAATATAAAATCGCAATAAGTCTCCCGGCACTTTTCCAGACTATACCCGCGCGGTCCGGTCGCTCTCCCCGCGGAGTAGTCGCCTCCCGCCCACGTATGCAATGCCGACCATTGAAAAGCAATTTGCCGCGGGACGCATGAATCAAATTCACGCCGCGCCGCTGAAAAGTCGCGAAATGAACTTGTTCCCGATGAGGAAACCCCGCGCGCGAAAGCCGCGATATCGGAACTAATTGGAAATCGCGCCGGTCGCCGGATTAGGCGATTTCTCCTCCCGCCGACATTCGGCACTTTTGTCGAGGATTTTAATACGTATAGTCGCGGAGTGTCGCGTATCTGTCGGATGAAATAAGAAAAACCGGAGAAGGCAACGCCCGCCGCCTCTGGTGGTAATTAATAGGTAGCGAGGCTGCGGGGCTGCAATCTGATTGTCCGCGGATTTTCTGGCCCGGCGAACAATGACACCACGCGGCCATATATATCTATAAAGCTTTCGGATCTCGCCTCGCCGAAACGTGTCTATTATATTCAAATTGTCGCAATTATATCCCCGGTGGCAAAGTGAATTTTGCCTCTCTCGCGGCTGGTTTAAATGTGCCGCTGCTTTCCGTAGCTGTCGCAATCGCGTTTTTCGAATTCTGCATACTGCGCGCGATTTTATTAAAAACTGCCGACCGCCCCGATAAAAGAAATCGCCGAGTCAGCTGTGCTCTGAATAATTTCATTTTTTTCTTCGCGAGGAGTGTCGTAATTTTATCCTTCGTACGATCGAATTCGACTTGATGCGCCTTCATTTACATTTCATCGACCGCGAGCTGACGTATTCCGCGACGCGATAAAAATCGCGGAATATCTTAAAATCAGTTAATAAGATTGAGAAGCACAGAATCGTATTAAAAAAAGAATCACAAAGTCGTCTAATTCGCTAACAGGCAGGATCGATCCGCGCGAGCGTCCCGCGGATGAAACGACGACATCCATTATACCCGACGCGGATCCCATTAGCGCTGAACCGCAGCCTCGTTTACCCTCCGACGACGACAATTTTTCCGCGAATTTACGGCCTTTCCAGTCGCGAGCGCGCGCCGCCGCGTAAAAAGTAACAGTATATATAACGTGGCATTAATTCGGTCTCCGCGCACCGTTACCTCGCCTACTCCGCGCGTAATATCGATGCATTAATTAGCGGAGGCGGAGGGGGGTAAGGCCGACGGGGGGAATAGTTAGTCGTCGCTGCCGAGAAAATCCCATCGCTGCGTGCGGTGGGAAAGACCTCAACTTTCGATCTCTCGCCGCGGTGGACGATCCCCGCGTATACACATACGGGCGACCTCGCCGCGGCTGCGCGCTTTCGTCTCTCGCTGCGAGCGCAGGAGGCCGGTGGGTTTTGCAACGCGCGAGCGCACAGCGCCGGGAGGCTACCTCGCTATTCGCCGATACAGCGAGATAAGCCGCTGATGAATTTATCCGAGCGCAAAGTGCAATTTTTGTTGCATACGCGTTTCTTTATATTCAGCGTTTTCGAGGCGAACGACGAGGCTCTCGTGGTAAAGACTGAGTGAAAAATGAAGAAAAGGATGTATTTAAAGGTGTAATGGAAATGGTACGTAGAGGCTGTGAGCGTGCGACCTTTTAAATTCAAATTTCATTTAAATAGGTTGTACAGATCAATGACGCATGCGTTTTACGAGTTTGCTTCATATGAAATCCAAATATTAACGGGATTGCAAAAATTGCCCGATTTCCTTATAAGATTAAATACTCCAGAAGCTTCCAAGCATCTTTTTATGTAAAACTGAAACAAATTAATTCAAAGTGGACTATTTTTTTCTATTTCTGTAGAAACATCCACTTTATAAAGTCAATTTTATGCTAATCAACCTTGCATGCTAATGAATTGTATACTTTTTTATCTACGGTTACACCCATACAGTAATTTATTTTCGTTCAACTAACGTTTATCGTAAATATTTAAAATACGCACTTTTAAAGATGAAAAAAGTGATACAAAAACCTGAACTAGAAAAGTAACAGTTCTCAAATGGGATTGCCGGAGTAAATTGTAACGAAAAAATTGTCTGCAACCGGGACGAACAAAATAAACATAAAATTACCAAAAAGACGGTATTCAATGCAATTATTTTTATTCCTTTGTTATCCGTATATTATAAAGAGCGAGGCGATGACTTACAGATTATTTCTGATAAATGCACAAAAATTGAAGTAGTGAAAGTAGATAACGCCAGGGTACGGTAAGACGCGCAACACTACACAAAAACAATTCTACTAAAACCCCTGTTATTATACACAGAAACTATTTATTAATATTTTTTACTACGATTTTACTAACATTATAAAATTCTACTGCATTCATCTTAAATCAAAGTTGAAGCAGTCCCTAAATAAAAATCAACACCAACTTGATCCTCAAGAACATACAAAAAGGAAAATTATACACAGGCGAATTTTATCCCCGAGATGAATAAAAGTTTAACGGTGAACCGTTGTCAAAATGAAATCGGGCTAACCGCTTTCGAGGAACAAAGCGAGGAAGAGCCGAATGCACGACGCTCGTGGGGTCATTCGCTCGCCTACGCGTTCGAGCACGTGCATCAAGATGCGCGCATCTGAAAAAGCGGATGTAACGTGCGTGTGCTAATAAGACCATGAATTTCGCATTGTTATACCTCTTCTCGCTGATGCTCGCCTAGCGGACGCATCAGCTTTAAAGGATATTAAGCGTCGAATCAGAGACGAAATTATATTACGGTGCTCCGAAAACAATACGCAGCGAATTTAAAACGTCGAAAAAAAAACTTTGTTTACGCGTAGCTCTCGGTCTTCCTACGAGGAAGTGCTCGGTTACGATTTTTGTTGAAAATTTAGTGACCCACTTCGCTGGACCGAGGCTGTTATTACGGTAAAATGATAGCTTGCCGGAGTAGACGCTCCATTGAAAAGTGGGTGATAAAGAAGCGGCGCTGAAAAGATGGTTTCATGGCAAAATCAAACTAAGTAAGGAGTGGAGAATCCATTATTCACGCTCGATTTACTTTTCGGTACAGTGTGAAATGCACTTAGATTAGCACCTTTATACGGAACTGCGAGAAAAAAAAAGAGGCCCGCGCGAACGAGTTTACGTTTAGCGCCTAATGGCCCTCGCCGCCGACGCTTTAATATCCGCCATTATATTGAAATTACACTTCCACGAAACGTCGCCGGCGCAATTCGAAAAGCATCTATCAATTCGCGGTTGCAAAACGTCCTCCTCGCGCGTTGAATCGTGGAATGTGCGAGGGGGGAAAAAAAGCCTTCGATACACCGAATTAAAACTGACGAAAAAAAAAGAAGAATTCCCCATCGATCCTTGGCCAATCAGCGGCGAGCAATAAATCAACGCGGCAACCTGCCAGTGGACGTGACGAAATTTCGTCTTGACAGAAGTAAAAGTGAAATTCCGCTCACGAAATTTCAACCTGCGCATATCAAGAACCTCGGCGGGATCGATTAAAAGAGAGAAAAAAAAAACAAACAGCGACCCACGCGCGGCCCATAAAGGAACCCCATTAAAAGCGCCGTGCACTTCCGTCGAGGCCGCGGGGAGAAAAGGGGGCGAAGCGCCGAAACGAGAATCGAGCGGAGGAGGAGTTTTCGCATCGATCAGCGGCGGAGGAGCACTCCGCGCGCGGCCGGGGTGGATATACCAGTTTCGAAAAGCCCATCAGGCCGCGGGGCCACACACGCGCGCGACGCAGCGACGCATAAAGGCGCGTCGCTCCTCTCGTTCCTCCGGCAGCAGCCTCTCTCGGGTCAGTCGCATTGCGTGGGCCTGCCAGGCCTTCCTTTTTGCCGGGCGATAAATGCACGCGGTGATAACGCCGCGCCAATGTCGGACGAAGGTCGGCTTGCATTTTCGCGAGCTTCGAGAAAAATACTGACGCGTAACTTTGCATATAGTATATATAGTATATATAGTCGCGAAATTACAAGCTATTGTTATAGAAAAACGATTGTTCAAAAGACTTTAGTATATATAAATAGCTATACTTAGAAGTTGATCGATGAAATTAATTAAGTTTTTTATTATTAAATATAATGTACTTGTTTAAATTATTACTAAAGTGTGTATTTTAAGATTTCTCTTTAAATTAAATTTGTATAATAAAAATGATAAGCTGTAATTTATATATCCAATGAATTACTCAATGATTAAGATGAAGTTGCTATTTAAAAACTTTGTTTGAAAGACTATAATCTTACTGTACGCATTATGGTGTACAATTTTTACTTCTCATATCAAAACGCACTTTTTTATCAGTCAGAAAATTTTTCCTCAAAGTCGTCGCGACTGAAATTTCTCCGGCGTCAACGTACCTTTAAAACTGCACCGGCGCATATGAGCATTTAAGGGGCTAATAACGACGAAGGAAGATCGCGATCCCGAGAAGAGTGGATAATAAAAAGTTCGCGGCGAGTCCGGGTGACGTGAAGGACGGCAGGAGGACGAAGAAAAGAGCGGGGAGCGCACGTGCGGACGAAGATCACTGGCTGCCGGAACCTGTTTCCTTCGTCGCTCTTTTTATCGATTAATAATATAAATAGATAATCGCGCGTAGTCCTGCATTCCTGCAGCTCGCCGTCGGTGCCCCGCTCCGAGCAAACCCGAGGCGAGAGGATCGCCAACGCAAGGTGGAGAGCCGGTGACAAAGTGCACTGACGATGCGTCATTGAGGGAATCGATTTTGCGGGCGATTTTTTCATTTTCAGCGAAGCTCCTTTGGATAAAAAAATTTCTGATGAGACGTGGAACGAATACTTGCTTCGTATACGCAGCTCTCGGTGGACTTAGCAAACGAAATAATTTTTATTTCGATTGTAAGAAATGATGTGGGCACGGCTGCATGTTTAATAAATTTTTTTTTGTGGAAGTATAAAAAAAATAGTAAAGTTGTATACAGCGGAATACGAACTGTGTTGGAGCCTCGTGTAACCAGAGACAATTTAATTAAAGATTGTAACGGATGAATAATGGTCGCGGTTATTTTTTTACTATGATGAGAAACTGAAGTTGTGGGTCCATTACTGTCGTCGGCAGAAAGAAACGACCCCGTTTTATATAACACTTATGCAAATGCGCATGTTATCCATGCGCATGAATACAAATCAATTTTATAGGCGAGCAAGATGTGAAGAGAGGAAAAAAAATGTGAGCAAGGACATCAAATTTTTAATCAGTAATTAATCACTAAATATATTTCATTTTATATAGCGACGATATCGAGGAAACATATTGTATTTTGAGCTTATTGAAAAATTCGTATCAAGGATTTTCCATTGAAACGTTTATAATTTAAACGATAAATATTTTTTTGATCGAGAAAAGAATAATCTCAGTTAAATAAAAATGTTATCATTTTAAGTGATTTATTTTAAAGCATAATAATTATCATTTTCTAAATATAAATTAGCCATCATTATTTTTTTTTTAACATACCGACCAACCACATGGTTTTTTTATGGGATAATAATGTAGCAGAAGCTTAGTATGGAAATGTCGAGAAAAATTTAAGAACAATTTAAAGTGGGAGGAACAAAGAGAAAACCAGTTGTTTATTCACATCAACGTTTATCAGATTTGGGCGTTGCTTTTGAACGCAGGGAATGAAATTAGCCTGCGAAATACGATTGTACTAAATTATGTCGTGTTACACATTTTACCGTTGATATATCTACGCCCGAATGTGCAGATAATAAATTTAATATTTGTATCAAGTATACCCACATGTTGCACAAATTAATTTAGCTTTTATAATAACCGCAATTACAATAAAAAAATATATTTTAAACAAAAATTTTACAATCTTTTCTTTCGGGAGAAAGGAAACCGAGATATTTCTGACCACGATTAAGATAAAGTAAAAAATAATTTTCTCGTTCGAGAATGTAATCTAAATTTTAATTAAACGATTTATTAATTTAACAATGTAATCGTACAGTTAAAGAAATTATTATAAAATCCGAAAGTACCTACAACGCGTAATTCAAGGTTTTTCTTTAAAACAAAATAAGCAAATAAATTCATCAAACCCCTTAAAAAAAATTTATGAATGCTCTAGCCTTCGCTCGACATCGAAAAATCATCGCTCATGAAAAGCCTTCGATCGCGTAAAAATGTGCACGCTCGTGCGTTAAAGTGTAACGCGTAAAACAGTGTGCGGTGCAGAGCCTTTTGTGCAGCCTACGGTCGCCCCGGCGCGCATTCCCGCGTGTCCTCAAAGGAATTCGACCGGTTCCCCGCGCGCCACGAAAAATGAATGAGAAGGCGCTCCACGGCTCCGCGCGCGCGCGCCTGATTGCGGGAGTCTATAAAGGAGCAGCTCGCGCGCAAACCCTTCGGGCCATTAAAACCTGAGTTACGGCCCTTTCGCCCGCGACGCGCATAGAAATTACTCGATCGGCCGTCGCGTAATCGTCGCGGCGCGACTTCGTTAAAAAGGCGCGCGAGCTCGCCAAATGAATTTTCGGTCGTTCGGCCTCTCCCCCGAGCAGCTCCTTTTTTATACGCGCGCGAAGTTTCTCTCCCCGGGTGGAATGCGCGCATAACTCCGCAGCCGATAAACATTTTAGCGGAGGTGATCCTGGCGAGGCCTTTAAAATCGAGCGCGCCTCGATCTTTTTTTCTTAATCGCGAAGTCGAACGCGAAGTTTCTCTCCCGGGAGGAATGCCTGTAACTTCGGCCGATAAACGATTAAACGAAACGAAGATACCGCGCGACCTCAATTTCTCGCGGTATTTTCAAGGTTAATGCTTCGGGGAGGCGTAAAATAATGCGGGAATACTTTAAATAATGAATAACGCCCACTCCGCTTGGGAATTGTTTAATAACATTTTAACGGTTTTGATTTTTATCTTTTCATCATGTCACGAACAATATTTTATATAGTTGTGAATATAGTTAATTAATGTGATGTTTTCTACTTGCATTAAGTGGAAGACTTGATTTAAAATAAATGTCTATTCACTGATTTAAGTGAAATTTCACTTATTCAACAGTTTTCTCATAAAAGTTCGGAAAAAAACGTTAGTTGGTGGGATGGTTTGCTGCACTGGAAATTTTTTCGGAAAATCACCGTAATTTTTACAGGACATCACTGTCATTGCGAGATTTCCTGTACAAATTTCCAGCGCAGCTACGGACAGTTATTTAATTCCCCGTTTTGTATAAATGTTCAAACAAAAGCACTAACCACTGGACACTTAGAAAAGAAAGAATGACCGAAAGTGCCTCTCCCGCGCTCAGTTATCAAAAACCGCCGACTAAAAGTAGCAATACGTTAGAGCCCAGTGTGCTCGGCCGCGCCGCGCGCGAAGTTATTAACTTAACCTCACGAGTTGTAAATCCGTTAAAACTGTAAACCCTTTATTGCGCCGAGGCGAGAGAGAGAGAAAGAGCGGGGCATAAATAAGGCAAATCAAATCGAGCCTCCCCCGCCGTTGCTCCGCTCTCTCTCTCGCGCCGCAAGCATCGAAGGAAGAAGGAAGGCAAAAGTCAAGCGTTCCGCTCCCTCCCTATTTTCTTTCTTTCTTTCTTTCTTTCTTTTCTCACGTCGTCGCGTTTATAGATTCCCCCGCGGGGTGAGCCGAGAAGGAGGTGCCTGTGTATACGCTTTTGGAGAAGACCGAGCGGCGTAAAGTCAAGCGCTTCCCCGGGAGAGGGTGATGTGCGCGCGCGTGTGCGTGTGCGACGGGGGATAACAGTTGTCGCCGGGCTTAAAACCTGACTCTTCCTTAAAGAGCGATGCGGGGACAGGAGAGAATCGATCGATTGCGTTACATTCTTTTTCAATTTTGTTGCAGACGTTTAGGTAAAATAGCATTAAGTTAAAAATTAAAGGCTGGATGCGGTAAAAAATGTGTACAAATTTTGAAAACAATTGAAATGTTCAAAATATTATTGTGTATACAGCTACAAGTTTTATTAAATTAAATAATTCGTCATTTTTCACAAAAGAAACATATAAATATTTTTATCTAAAAGCAACAGTCTCATTATTTACAAAATATATTCAGTTTTATTTCAATTTAATTCCCGACAAGTCCGGTGAAATCTAAAATAACACTTTATTCAAGCGCGAAGGAAGCGTTGAACCCGCGGGCCCGCGAGCACCTCCTGAAACGTCGAAAAATTTAAAAACCAAGGTAAAAATATCGTGAAAAAAGCGGAGGAGTCGTCCGCTCGAGGGGGCTCCGACTCGATCGTCGCTGCCGGCTCTTCCCATAGGCCGGAGAGTGCGCACCACTACCACCAGCGTATACTCACGCAGCTGCACACACGCGAGAGGAGAGAAAGAGCAAGAGAGAGACGCGCACAGAGTCAAGCACACACAGAGAGAACGACGGCGACGAGCTGGTAAGGTCAAGGCCCTCTGCGCCCTACCCTCCTGCACCTTCGGGGTCACGTGACGCAGCTCAAGGTCTCCTATCCCCACCGCGACGGCGGCCGACTGTCGATGAGAGACTAACCTCCGTAATAGCAGACGCGCGAGCCGTTTTAACGCACACGCACACACCGGCGAGATACGCCGAGGCGCACACCCGGCCCCCGATGGGAGCTTTATCTTTCCGGCGGCCGCTGCTCTTTATGCGCGCGTATAAAACGGAGAAGGGAGAGCCGACTCTGGACGACGGGTAGCTTTTAGGGGTCAGGGTCAGACGAGAATTTCAAAGGGTCCCGATTATTTTGTTTTATTTTTTTTTAAATGAAACAGTTTTTACAAAAAAGGTAGCAGAAAATGTTGAACATTTGTTTAGGGAAATTTAGGATTCCAATTAGGGCAGACCTAAACGGACATAAGTAGATAGGGCGTGGCAATCATCTCTTCATGGTTACAGGGATTGAATGACGAGAGTATCTTTAAAGAAGCAATTGAAAAACAAATAGTATAGCAAGAAATGTTGAAAAAGATGCTGATTTGAAGGTAATGAAATAACTCAAAGGTGGATATAGTTTAATTGCTCAACGAAACAATCTGAATATTGGAAATACAAAAATGTATACCACTGATTACGAAAAATGATTCCCAACGATGTCTATCGATTTTATCACAATGATATTAGAATAATTATAGATTTAATCCTAAAAGTAAATAAAACGCAAAAACAAAGATTTATTTGCAAAACAACCTAGTAATAATCATTTCTTCTGTAAATATGAAATATATTATGTTCGCGAGCAAGTAGAATGACCCAACAAATCAATTCGAACGTAAAATAAGTGAAATGCAATTAGGAAGTTTATGTACTAGTTATACTAAAAATAAACTCACGTCGTGTTACGAGGAAGATTTACGAGATGAAAAACTTATAACTTCAACTCACCTGCAACATAAAAGGAAAATTATTATTACAACAGTTATCAATAACAATATTTCTATAAAATTAAAAGAACAACATGGGTTTGTAAAAAAAAAACGATAAAATGATAACCGTCACAGTCGCTATAATAAAAACTCCACAATATCAAATCCCAATGCAGCAAGCCCTAAAAAAACGTTTCAATACCGATGCACCCGCCGATTCGGCGTAAAGATGCGCTTCGTGACTCACCGCCGGTGACTCACGCCGCGTCCACCTCTTGAACCTGCAAGAAGTAAACACCGGCCGCACACAAGAAGCAAAATTTAGAAATAAGAGAGCCGAGAGTGACAAAAGATGACTCAGAGGGGTCGGGCGAAAAAAAAAGGAAACCTAAAGTGGAATAAAGACGAGAGAGAAGATACAAGAGAGACGTAAGTAAGAGGCCCCGGCGCGGGGTTGGCGGATAGAAATCCGAGCCGCGCCGGCGATAGCCGACGTCCACCTTACGTGTGCGTGGCTCGCGGCGCGGGAGAGATGGGGAATCTCGGGTTATTGCTGTTACTCGGCCGCTCAACGGGGTGTAACTCGGCCCCGGTGAGAGAGGGAGACAGAGAGGGGGGGTGCAGGGAGGCGAGGCCGAAGCGCAATGTGTAATGCATGCGATACGCCATTGCCGTGTGCGCGCCGCCGACTTCCCGAGCCGCGCGGTGCAACAGTAAAATATACCCTCTTTCTCTCTCTCTCGGCGATTTGTACGTTTCTTCTCGACCACCGTAAATCTCCTCTAGGAGAGAGAGCTAACGGATGCGCGGAAAGGATCGGAATACTTTTTTCTGATTTACGTTGCTTGCCTTCCGTTAATAATCGTCGACTCGCGAATATTTTTTATTCTTTTTATCCAATTGCTTTAGTTAATGTTTAATTCAAAGGCGATAAACAGGAATATATGATTGATCGAACGGTGTGAGAAAATTTCAAGGCGAAAGGTCATGATTTTAGTTGACCTTGATTGACCTTCCGGGTTTTTTGTTCTTTTTGTTTTGAAAGTCACGTAAGAGATCACGAAAAGAGGTAAAATAACCTACGTCACTGCTTAATAGGCTGTCACTTCGATCAGTTTGATCGGTATGCAGTTATATTGTATCATCTCTTCACGTCACAACGTAAAAAGTTTTAATTTAAAAGTAATACCTGTATATAATACAAAGAACTAACCGATGATTAATTATAGACTTGACATGATTATCAACGTTTAACTTGAATGAACAAAAGAAATATTGAATTAGGAAGTTTCGATCGCAAGCTCCATGTTGATGACCTGAAGTAGTGGCAGCTACTGTCATGACTTTAGCGTACATATCTTTATATATAACTATATAATTAGTGTGTACATACTTCTTATAAACTAAATAGTTGTCATAACAGTAGCGGACATGTCCCCGGGTCATTTAAAATGAGCTTGCAACCGAAATTTCTGATTTATAGCAATAGCAATTTATTTATAAAAAATTTACATAACCATATAAGTAAAACTCATTTTATATCCCGCACCCGATAGAATTTATGTACGTCCACCAAATCAAGTTTCAAATCCTGTTAAACGTAACATAAATAATCGGCCAGAAAAATTCGAAAAAAGAAACGTATCTAAAATTCGCCCCAGCGCACCTATCAATAGGTGTATACATCGCAAACGCCCATTGAGCGAGCTCCGAGTCCATTGGCAATACTTCACGCCGAATTTTCCCGGCGCGTATTCAACACGCTCGGGCGCCGACGCCTATTACTCAACGGCCATTCAAAACGCGTCCATAAACCTCCCGTCCGCGAGAGCGAGACGGTGGTCCCGCCGGCCGCCCTTTCGCAACGCGCCGGCGTTTTTCGCTCGCGCGTATATAGACGCGGAATATCGGCCCACGCTTTCGGAGTCGCCCGCGTTGCAACGTTACTCGTAGTTGGCGCCTCCCCCCCTCTACCCGTCCACGCGGAAGATCCAGCAGGTGGCGAGCCCGGGGGAGTCGACGACCGCGACTATTTCGAGTGCGCTCCGCAAGCGCCATGTGTTCGACTGCGCGCGCGAGTTTATCTCCGACGATCGCGGGAGGCGTACTCGGAGTCGTCGAACGACCGCGTCGGGGACGCCGCCCCCCCTTCCCCGCCTCGCAGCAGCATCGCTCGGACGAGCGTCTGTCACTCGGCGGGTCGTCGACGGCGAGGCCGACGCTCGACACTTTTTCGTCGCTCGTCTGTCGCGCCGTGGAAAGCTCACGACGCTGTTGTCGGCCCCCCGTTTCTCCCTATATAGACTGTCGCCCACGTCGAATTGTTTCCTCGGGCATAGTGGACATGATCCCGGCGCGATGCTTGTGTGCTAAGCTTTTAGCGATCGGTGTGCTTTTTCGCGATTTGTTTGTATTGCCCTGCTTTTTTTCCTTTGTTTTGTGTGCAATCATAGACGACTTATGGGAACGTTGAGATTTTAGGATGTCAATCCTGTCATCTTTGCTGATTGACGTTTTTTTTTGTAATCATTGCAATTATTAAACTTTTTTAAGGTTCATCTAATAGACATTTAAGCCCTAAGACTGGCATTTGTTTAAAGAAGTTCCTCTTTATATTAAAATGCGATATTTATGTTTAGAGATAACATTTTTATTCGGAATAATATATTTATTTATGTAAAATATTCCTCAACGTCAGGTAATCTGCTTTATCGAATAACAAGACACATTTTGTAAAACAAGACCGCTAGAACTACTGGAACATCCCTAAATAAAACAAATAAAAAACAACGTGATCTAAAAATTTTATTTAGAAAACATCCCAATAAAAAGCAAACTTTAGAAGGGACCTAATAAAATCCCACTTTACAAACAACAATCTTATTTTTTACCACTTGAAAAAAAATATCCATATCAATTAAAAAATTAAAAAATTGCTCGTCAACCGCGACAGCTCGACCGTAAAATCCAAGTGATATTCGCGCAATAAAATCAATAAAGAGCGAGTCGCACTTTAAAAAGCGAGCAATAAACTTTTAATGTCTCCCCTAATATCCTCGAGTAAAAATATCTCCTAATAACAGCGTCTTGTTTACAGATAAATAAAAAGCGATTTCCGTAGCACTCAGCGAGAAAACTCTCAAACGTCACGTATCGGGGAAACTTCTGTCGTTTCCGTCCGCGCCGTCACTCTAAAGTTCAGCAGCCCGCGATGCAATGACCTGGCCGCGGTTTATTGAGATAAGTTCGCTCCGGATACTAATTTTAAGAAACTTTTTTCCCCGGAGGACTTCAAACGCAAATTTTTCTGGCGATTTTTTTTATTCCGTTTTTACGAGGCTGCGCCTTAGGAAAAATACGATTCAATTAAAAAAGTTGAAAGTAGGCGCGAAGAATAAGCGCGAACGCATAAATAAACTTTAGTGCAATCTATTTCGTGAATTTTTTCCATGAATTTTTAGCGATATTAATAAAAGCCCGAAGGAGCTTTTTTGTTCTTTTTGCGGCACGCGCTGAGCGTCCGAAGTGTTTAAAACCGCGGATTTAGCGCGGCATTTCACTAAATTCAAATTTTAGTTCTAATATCTGTTTATGATCTTCCTGACCGGAAGTACCAGAATTTATGTCCGAAGTTTATGTTAAGTCCCGTCACTTGTACTATTAAGTAGTTTCTACTTCTATTTTCTAAGATATCTTCTAATTTTATCTCCTTAAGTGTAAAAAATTTAATTGTATTGAAACGGAAACGGGCTATATCGTTAACGACAATAAACAATTGACTATAACTTGTTTCGGTTAGTTATTACGAAGTCGAACTGTTATTTGGTATTAATGTCACTTTAAATTTTTTACGCAAAAGTTTATCTACTAAAACATGACTTTGAATATTGTTTGAAAAAATCGATTTCCCGTAATTTTCTAATGTCACTAAAAAGCACCTTTTTTAAAAATACTCATTCTAAAATTTCTAATTATACAGTACACGTCTCAAAGCTAAAATCAACAGATAAAGTTTTGCATTTAATCGTAATAACTCCTCTGCATCTTTTAAAAAATCCATAATACACCTTCCACCCCTGGTATAACGATCTAAAGGGAATACTTTAATTGGCAGCAGAGACGAGGCAGCGGAAAGGAGGTGCCCGATAAATTCCACGGCGTCTAGCGTGATCCCCGAGTGCTCGGCGTATAAAAAAAAGTCGTGTGTCTACGGCGTTACACGCGAGCCTCTCGCTCTCGCACGCGACAGTTCGCCGTGGCTTAGAAAGGGCAAATAATAAGAGAACCGCCGTCGCCGCCGCGAGTTTT
The DNA here is from genome assembly GCA_900480045.1 of Eurytoma adleriae. Lineage (NCBI taxonomy): Eukaryota > Metazoa > Arthropoda > Insecta > Hymenoptera > Eurytomidae > Eurytoma > Eurytoma adleriae. The sequence continues at coordinate 137,135 of UXGC01000281.1, read as the reverse complement.
CCTTTCACCCGCTCCCCGAGTATCCCAGTCTCCCGGAGAGCGCCGCCGCCGCCGTCGCATATCTTGGATATCTCACGGCGACCGCGGCCGGCGCGAGCGCTCGATTTTTCCGCGAGACCCGCACGCGCGCCTACGCGGCTGGCATCGCCCGCTGACCAATTCCGCGCGAAATTTTTCAGTTGCGCTGCAAGCGCTGGCGATTGCGATCGGTGTAACTTAAGGATGAGGAGGATATTATTCAGGACGTTAAAAAATACATTGCGTTTTGAGAGATAATTATACTTTTAACGTACTCTAATACGGATTAATACTACTGATATCGATGATAGATTTGAATGTAATAATAAAAATAATGGTCTTCTTAAATTTAGTGTTCTTTTTTATAAAAATATATATAAGTCTAGAAGAAACTAAAAAGTTTTCTTAATAATGTTATGTCCTTATTACTGCATATGTACAACGTCCTTCGCGTATACCTGATCGCAACATTACGATAACGACTTTTAATATTTTCTCAAAATTATATTAAATTATAACGTTGAAAAGTACATTAATAGCGCGGCCTATCTTTATCTGCATCTACCGCAACATTTTCGCTCGAACCGAGAGAAATAAATGATTCGGTGTACGTAGAAACAGAAAGCAAACCCAACCCCCTCAAAATTTAATCCGCATTCCGTCGTAAATCGAAATCTGAATCTCGCCTCCTGCGAAAAAAAAATCACGACAATACGAGCAATGATTGATACAGTATTGCACGCGCGATCGCCGTAATTCTCGATCGGAAAAGTCCCACCTCGAAAAATTTCGAAAATTGATAGCCTCCCGAGGCGCTCGCCATAAATAAACAATTCTATCATTAAAGGCGCGATCGCCACACGGCGGCGGCCGGCCCCTATCGGACATTACCGGCGGGCCGCGCGCAAATAGACTCGGCCGCTCGCGGGGCCGTTGACTTATTTCCGGCTTAAATGAAGCGGTTCGCTTACCGGCGCTATCGATAAGTCGTTAAATTTATACTTCGCTCAATTAAACCTCGCACGCGGCCCGCGCAACTCAAACAACGAGAGATAAAACTTCTCTCCCCCGGCGCAAGCAGCTTCGACCAGACCGAGGTACGGAGGGGGGTACAACACCTTCCTGCTGAATGGGCGCCGATACGCGCGCGGGGGATAAAAGTCGCGAGGGGGGGAGGGAGTAAAAATAAAGGCCGCGCGCGCGCGCGGGTGAAAGTCCCGGCGGGCGCGCGATTGCATCAGACGCGCGTTTCCGGTAAGAGGAACCCGTTAATTAAATTTATCGGCGGCCCGGCCTTATCGCGCGTATTATATCGCCGCCGGGGTAAATACATCGAAGCTGGAAAAGTGCACTTTGCCCAATGGTAGCCGGCTAATGAGAGCCGCCGCGGCGGCGCGGGGGCTCGGCGGAAAATTATTTTAACGAGCCGGGAGTAGGTGTGCAAATTCGTTCCGGTCCGCGCGATTTGTCGCAATTAATAAGCGCGCCTCGGACGTATGGTTAATGCGAGCACTTTATTACTTCGTTGATAAGGAAAACCTCGGATGATTCATTAGTTGTACCTTGCGACGAGGGTACAAGATCGAGTGTTACGATTACGCCTGTAAGTTAAACCTGCTCAATTTGAAGTACACTTTAATAGTGCGATTATTGACTTTCAATTGAAGCGTTTCAATACCGAAAGAATTTAAAGAAACTGTCGCCTTCTTGCATTTCCGCGCGAAACGCTTTTTTGTTTTAAACGTAGAAAAACCGCGACAAACGTACGATCGAATCAAGAGCACGCGCTCGAGTCGGTTGAGCATTTTGCGCGGCGGACAAAACAATACGGTGCAGCGATCCGAAGGACTGCAGCGCGAATAGCCCAGTTTTTTTTTCTCCTCGACGACGTCGCTCAGTCATTGCCGGGCGTGTGTACGATCGACTCCCAGGTAGAGAAAGAGAGAGACGGAAGGCTTCGAAGGGCATCGCGCGCGAATTTACGCAACGCCACGCTCGCAATGCGGTGTACATAAGTGTACCGCGGTAATAAATTTTTTTTCTCCGGCCTACGCGTTCGCGTAGTCCGCTCACTCGGGACACCGGGGAAGACAATCCCGTGGCGAGGATGAGAATAGCCGTTCGGCCACTCGATCGATTTGAATTTGAATAAACGTTATACTTTTTTAGTTTCGCAACAAGCGCGCCGAGAGTGTCGCTTTTTAATTTTGAGATCAAAATCGGGTGAACGGCTGAAAAAAGTCCGCTTATCTGGTTTAAAGATTTATTTCTTCGCGGAATATTTAAATAAGCCTTTATTATATAATGTATTACTATAATCGTGGGAATATGACCTTGCATAGTTATAAATTCATGCATGCAGCGATTACTACCACATCTATGACTAAATGCTATCACAGGTCATTTCTATTTTTATTAAAATTAATAAAGAGAGAGACTGATCTTGGTGATTACGATAGCATAAAAAACATAAAATAAAGCACATTGATTGATAGATTGCCTGATAAAATAATTATTTTATATGACTTTGATTTTATTTTTTAATAGCGTATGAAAATATGGATGTAATAATAGCAGTATTACAGGTTGTTTTAAAATTGCCGCTCCATTAATGTTTAAAAATTGAATCATGATAAGTTCGCAGACAAATTGAATGGTTGGATTCGAATTTTGCAATAAAACAAGAGGCAAAGCGCCGTTGACTCATTTAGCGAAAATTATTGATTTGTCAAAGATCGCGATCGGCGCGCGAAGCAACAAAGGCAACAATAAAATAACATTTCACGGCCGAAAGGAAAAAAGAAGGACGCGGAGGCAAAGATCGCCGATCGATGCTATCGCGCATGAGTCACCGCTGCGGGTAGACTTTACGCCGTCAATTGAATCGCTGGGCTCCCTGGACGAGGATGCCACGGTAGCGCACGAAGGAACTGCCGACTGTGCCCGTGCCCATGTGTGCATACGTGTGCCGGCAGTATACCTGCGACCGAGAACCCAAGAAAAAAAAATCGCAGGCGCGCTGAGGAGAGAAATAAACGACTGGAGCGCTATAGGCCGAGATACACGCGCGACGTTTCGCCAGATAAGCGTGAAAGAAACGGGAGTGCAGAAGCGCCTGGCTCCTTCTAGGAGCCTCCACCCCCCGTGTAAATTGGAGACGTCGTACCCGTGTGCTACTTGCGGCTACCCCGCGGTCGTTTGCACCTTTTAGCTTTGACATTGGCGACTCTTTTTTCGTCGCGCGCGAAGCAGGAAGAGGCGAAGGATGACTTTTTTTTCGCCGGAGTTACGCGCGCTCGGCCGACTCTTTTTTTCTCCACCGAGTTCGATTTATCCGGGCGCCGGCGGCGCGTGTTCGCAAATTCAAATTCGCCGTATTTTTAGCGCGCGCGAGTCGTTTGGTCTACGGCGGATTGCAGCAAGCACTCCCCACGGGGAATTTCGTTTGCCCGGATGAAATGCGTTCGCCGAATTTTATGCGACGTTTTGCGAAAGTTGCACAATTACGCTGTAAAATTCGCGATGGAATGGAAAAGGTGTGCGTGCACGCGAAAAAAATTAGCGAGCACAGCAGCAGCAGCTGGTGGGTATCGGCGGCTGATTTAAATAAATTTGCATAAGGAATCGAAGCACCGCCGAGGCTAGATCTGACTATATACTTTTGAAAATAATAACATTAGCATAAACCGCGGCGATAATTAATTTAAAAGGCAACGTTTTAGCAAACCTCGTTAAATCCTTTTACGGCGAAACCTTTTATTTTGCGTCACTTTTTTCTCCCTCTACACCAAATCATGTTACACATTCTACATTACTAAACATTTAAAAGTGTAAAAAAAGCCCTGAATGACAAATACGGGAATGAGAAACAAAAGATAGTGCGCCGCGCCCGTATTAAACCCATCAAGTTTCAATTTTAAAAGCCGTTCACGTGGAGAACCATAAACCACGACCAAAAAAAACTTGTCCCCCGAAGGTGCCTTTCCCGCACTGACGCATCGGTGAGGCGCGCGCATACCTCGATTTCCGCCGGGCGGCCCGGACTCGTCTGCGGTCTTTCGACCCTTCCGCCCACGCGTGCCTATGAGCCGATTCGCCGCGAGTCCGGGAAAAAATGCCCCCTCACACGGAGCAGAGGCCACCGCCGATGAATGCGGACCAATCAGGCCGCATTGTGCCGACCTTGGCTAAAAAATTCGATCCGGCGCGCGCGAGCTCGCGCCACCACAATAGTCTTATTCACCGGACCCGCGTGAGCATCGGTTATGAAACGGCTTGTTCGAGGATACGGACTTTTATCGGGCCTCGCTCAATGGAGTAGCTTGATTTGGTCTTGTGCCGTATGATTTTTTCGGACTTAGGCCTGTCACGTACGCGAAGCTGGATGTACGATTTTCAATTTTGTTTTGAATGACAATCTAAAAAGAACAAATTATGCTCCATTCTAAAAAAATGAAATGGACATAAAAAGTCTGCAAATTTTTAACCAAATAAAATTAGCTTATGCGTCGTTTTACCTGAATATTGTAAGCTTGATCGGAAAGAGAAAAATATTTAATCAATAAAATGATAAGTTTTCTGTTATGATTGACTCACGTATAACAGTACGTATCGAGCTTCTCCGCTCGTACACCGTATCCAAATGCTTACCTGCAACACACAAAGAGAAAGAAGCACGTTAAAAGGAGAATTTCGCACAAAGGTTAAATAAATTTTCCAGCTGGGCAATTTAAAATTCATCGACTTGTCGTCGTTAAATTCAAGCTTTAAAGCAAGCGAGTTCCCTCATTATCCCCCGCGAAATTCGCCGGAGCGTGTGCGCGCGGCGCAAGGTGCATCGGGGTCCCCTTAACGGGGTCGCTCGGGCCACGTTACATTCACCGAAGGCCGCGAATCCTCCCCCCACGTTCGCCTCTCCTCGGCTCCTCTCCGTCCGTCTTTCTCCGCGGCGCGCATCGGTCGTATACCCGCGCGCGCGGCTCGAGTTCAAAGCGGCGCGCGGAAGCGAGACGCCGCGCTGCCTCCTCCCCCTCCCCCCCTGCGGAACGGTAAACCGTCGCGACGCGAGCCTGGAAAATTGAAGACGACAAGCGGGCATCGACGGAGGGGGACGCGGAAGGTCGCGCCACGTAGGCAGCGGGGAGGAAGGTGCGATGTTTCCTCTCCTCGATTTCGTAATCGCAATTAAGCATCGGATCCCGCACTGCGCGGCGATGATCGATGCCGATTTTAAAAATAGAATTTGATTAAAAATACCCGGGACTGACGCGCTGCTTGTGTACGTTACTTTTTATTTGTGATTCGCGCGAATAATGAGTAATAGTATGGTAATGCGAACACGGAATCGTGTCGTGTGTTATATCCCTTGTCACTTTGTAGCATCTCGACATTGAATAATAGATTAGTTCAGGGAAAAAGCACAATTACGATGTTGTTCGATTTATCACTTTTTAATAAGAGGCGACAGGATAGTTTTTTTTAATAAAAAATAGTACGTTGGCCTATTAAATAATCTTCGGTTTGACATTACAGCGACTGACAGAATTATTGTATCGACCACTGTACTAAAAGTCACTTGGTCGTAGTGTGATATATGGTCTTGACGATAAAAACATATTGTTTAAGTTGGAATCAAATTAAATTTCTGATTTATTTCATCAGTATATAATAGCTTGTATTAACTTTTTTAAATTACGATCTACTAAATCCAAAGTGTACTGAGAAAAGTAAGATTCTGTAAACCGGGACCTTATTTTTAATTAAAACATTATCTTTCAATTATTGCACTTTATTTCATTAATAAATAAAAAGTCGCTAATTGACAATGATTCAAAAGTAAATTTGCATTATTTTTCTCACATCAAGAATTCCAGAAAATTCGCAAATTCCCACATCAATTTTAATTAATAATAACGAATCAAAGTCCGAAAGCTACACCGCAAATTACGCCTGAACGGAAAGCAGGTAAAGCCTCGGAGATTTCTATAATTAAATAGCGCGCGAGGAATTAGGCGCAACGGTAAAGTGCCCACTAAACGACATTAAGAGCAGAAACGAGGAAAAAGACGCGGAGACGAGTAAAAAAAAGGAGAGTCAGATAAAGCGAGCGAAGTACAGTTACGCGCTTCGCACCGTATACGATCATTCGTCGCGTTGCGCTCGGGCTCGAGGCCGCATCCGAGAGAGGGAGAGACGGTTGCGAGGAGGATACACGCGCGTCTAGTCGAGCCCGGAGGGAAAAATAAAGTCGCGCACTGACAGAGCGAGTGTCTGTACGCCGCGGATGGGTCTCCCCGGAACGGAGCGAGTGGCCGCGCGAACTCGAGGACGTGACCCAGCTCGAATCACCCGGGGTGACATCGCAGACTGGATGCGACGGCTAATTGTCTCGTCTGCGATTATGGGAAAATGGACGGATTTGAATTTCATGCGGTTGATGATGACAATGGCGTATTGTGATGCGTTTTCCCTGTTGTTGACTATACTTTTTTAACCCTCTTCAGTCATACTTCTTCAAATTGATGTAGGGGAATTACACCCTAGTATTTTTTTTTTTCAAGCCTTTCAAAAAAGATTTATAGATTTTTTTCAGATAAAAATTTAAGTTATTTACGTGCACAAAAACGTTGGGAGATCTTAAACGTCAAAAAACACGGGAACATATTTAATCCAGTGTGATTGAAAAGGGTTAAAAATTAATACTGACAATGAAACATCCATTAACAGATACTATACGAATTAAAAAACGCTGCTACAACTATAATCGATAGTAAAGCTTGTAACAATTTGAATTAGAAACCAATTTTACATTAAATTTAAAATTTTAAATAGTTAAATCCAGCAGCGAATTAAGTAACCATAAAAGTTTCGACTAAGCCAGAAAAACACAGGTTACCTATAATGAACTCCCTCGAAAAAACCGCCTCGACGATCGTTCGAAACATCTGAATGGTCGCGGCTAAAAAAAAACATAATCCACCGTATCCATTCACAAAATCAAAACGAAACGAAAAAGATATGACTAATGTAAGAGGCGCACGTGTGCCAGCAACGAAGGCGAAGGTGTGGTCTCGTCTCCGATACTCGCTCGCCGCCGCGAGAAAAGAGAAAAGTTCCATCAATATTCATAAGTCTCTCTCTCTCTCTCTCTTCTCTCCGAGCCGAGTCCTAACTGCCGGCTCAAGGATCTCGCGCCTCCGAAGCTTTCAGCGATTGTCCGCCGCGCAGCGAAGAACCGGTTGCTAATTCATTCCCTCTAAGTCTCAATCACCGCGGGAATGTCACTCCGATAATACCCCGGTGCTTTCATTATCGCTTTAAAAAAAAATCAGTCGCGAATTGTAATTGATCGCGGCATTGTGCGACGCGCCGTTTTAGAAATTCAAATTTCTAAGGTAATTGCCGGGGCCGAACGCACTGCAGTCCTATTGCGCAATCACCGACACTGTGTTTGATGATATAATCGGCGGCTTTTAATTGTTATTTAATAGTTTTTTTTTGTCTTCTTATTACAATATTGCTTTCAACTGGTTTTTTTTCAAGCCCGTTCTCATTCACCTCGTTGCTTATTTAATAACGATCGACTGACCGCAGAATTTTTTTCCTTTAGCGGAATTACTCACGTCTGTATAAGTTCGAGTAAAAATGTGCAGAAGAATAACAAACAGGATGCGAGTGATGGTGAATGCTTTATTTAATCGCGCGATAGCGTTCTCTTTTTTTCCTAGATCGAAGTGAAATTCTTGTACTTGTTACGCTTGCATTAATTTTCGAAAAATCACTTAGAATTTATTGTAAATGGAGATACTTAAAGTAATAGTATTCATTTATTAAGGCAGATAAGAATAAGGGCGTCATTAAATGCATTATAACTCTATTACGAAGCAGCTATTACACACAAGTTGGTGAAGTTACGTTGCATTTACAGCTTTAACACTTTGCAGCACTTATAAAAAGTGAAAGTTCATGCAAAGATTAAATTGCGGCCTACTGGAACATTAATTAAATACATCAACGTATTGTTTAATTTCAAAAATTCCAAGCGGCTGCGAGCCTCGTAAACCGTCTGTCATAGATGCAAAAAAATTCTTTCAGAAAACCTTCTCCCGACAGAGTTGAGAACTCTACATCCTCGACCAAGATAAATGCGGAGAGAGAAACCGACTGGTCCGTCGATTTGTGAATTAATCCAAAAACAAAATGTACACGACCTCCCGAGGAGATTCCGGGGGCCTCGGATTCTCGGTAGTCGCATCTCTATTCATTCATCAAAATGATCCTCGATTCACCGGTCGTCTCCGTCGCAACAAAAAAGTCGCATCGGCACACGAGGCAGGAGAGTCAAGGCCGCAGGAAAATCTGCCTCCCGAAAATTCCTCCGGCCGCGCGGAGCGGGAAAAAAAAGCGGAGAGGCAGGGGTGGGGGAGGAGGCAATAACCGCGCGAGCGCCGATAAAAATCGCCGTCGTCGGCGATTGCGCAAGGGTAACAATGTACCGATTACGCGCCTACGGTGGCTCGAGAGCGCCGCGCTGCCGCTGCAGTTTGCGCGTGCAGAGCCGCAGGAACCGAGCGCACCCGAGGCGCACCGCGGTGTGAGTGTGTGTATACGCGGCCCCGAGCGAAAAAGGAGCCGGGGCATGCGCCTTTTATCTCCGCATACTTGCCGCCGCGCCGAGGTTATGAATCAGCTCTCTTTTCCCCCCGTCGTCCTCCCTCTTTTACCTCTTTCTCTCCGCCTTTCTCCCTCTCTCTCTGTACTTCGCAGTTTTTTCCGCGTGGATTTTCTCCCGTGTTTTTTTTTGCCGCGGTTATTACTAATTTTTTTTTTTAATTCTTATAGGATAATCTTTCGGAATCTACGTTTAATTCGCCTGCATAATATGATACCGATGTAAATTCTTCCTTACTTTTTATTTTTGTGATAGTAAACATATCGCTACAACATTTTTTCAAACGTATTTTTAAGAAATAAGAAATTGATAGTAAAAATAATTTGATGATTCAGTTCTTATTGAAAACTTCTATGCGTTGTACGATAAAAATAATCTCGATTTAGTCATTAAAATATTCTTTCTGAAAACTACACTACTCCACAGCATTCTGTAATTCAATCAAACTTTGCATCATTCAATATTAATCTGAAATTGCATATAATGAAAAAAAAAGTTCACCTAATAGCATAATATCAATAAATATTCAAACGATCATTTGAAACGTAAGCTCTCCGAAGTAGTTCGACGCAAAAAGCAAAAAAAATGTATAAGCGTAGCTAAAAATCAAGCGCGCAAGCGCGAAAGAAGTAAAACAAGAAGTTTACGCTTTCGCGCGATCGTTAAAATCGAGTAGCCCGTCGATTTTTGCGCTCGATCTTAAGAGCGTACACCCGGGCGGCGGGAGGGGGGCGAAAGCTCGTTAATAAATAGAAAGGCGCAGGGCGCACCACGCGAACGCGCCCCCCACGTATATCGCGCGGTCGTAAACCGCGATCCTTATCGGCGCACCAACTACAGCTTTGGGCTCGAATGACATTGCCCCGGCGCAGATTGCGATTGTCAACCGCGTTCTAATTAGCCGCGGGAGAGTTTATCAATTTTATCCTCGCCGCGGCGGCTACCGCGCGCGCGCGCGCCCTGCATTTATGTATCGCTATTTTTATTATTTTTCAAGTATCGGCGATCGAACCGCCCGGCTAAAGCTCTTTTGTTTCGAGCAGAGAGCAACTATCTGTGTCTATCGCGCGCGAACAGGATCCTGTCAGTTTTGTTCTATGACACCTTAATTGCTGTCGGTTTAACACGTGTATGCCAAGTCATGATATATTTACGAGGCTTTGGATAGGCCGGGTATTGTGATACTCTTGCTGTATACTCTCCTTTTTTTTTATTGAAAATCTTTCAAAAGAGTTGGCTTTTTCAGATTGTGAGATGGGAAATCATTTTTCGCACTTGAGAGGCCAAAACGGTAAGAAGTGATCACATCATGAAATCGGTGTTTACAGTTATCCTGTGATATTTATGTAATAGAATTAAAAAGTCAATAATTCGATTAATTTTAAATTAGTCCACATTGTTATAAAATATTTTGTTCAATTTATAACTTTGACTTGACTTTCTTCCTTTAATTAAGAGCCGATTAAACCTTAAGAATTACATTCTATAGAAAACTAAAAGTTTATGACGTAGGGCTCATAAATTTCTCGAGTTTATGCAACGTTTATACTGCTCGAAGATTTAAGATGACTTATTGTACAAAGATTATTTCTTAAACGATTGATTTCCATCAGTAGGTTTTAATAGCTTATAATAGAAATAATAAAGCGTAATTTTGTAGCGAACAAAGGCCCATTTGAATAATACGTTATTAGTATTATTGTCAGATGCAACGGTGGATTCATCTGATTCAAATTTAAAGAGCGGATGAGCAAGACTTTCGATTCAGATAATTCAGATGAATGTACAAGAGTAGAATGCAGGTAATTTATATTTAGAATTTCAAAGGTATACCATTAGATGCAGTTTAATTATTTAATCTTATTATCAATACAGGCAGTATTCAAATAGCAATAAATTTAAAACGAAAGTTTGAATATTTATTACATAAAAATATTTTACAATGCTTAAAAGTCACCGGAGAGCCATTTCAATGTTTCATTAAGTAAGTTCCTCCTACCGTTTACTTTCTTTACAATAATTTTCAAGATACCTTAAGAAAGTAAAAAATAGAAATACCAGCCTACTTTAACAAGAGACAAAAAAAAATTATTGAAAATTCTTACGTAATCGCGCAAGGCAAAAACAAATTCCGACTGACCAACATCAATTTCAATTTTTGCATTAACGAGCATCCGCGCCGCGGCGGCCTTTCGGTCCCGCGCGCGCGCGCGCGCCCCGGAATGATCAAACATTCATTAATCACGAGGAATTCATGTAACAGCGTATAGCGTTGTAAAGAAACGGGCTTCGCCAAAATGCGGTTCCATTTTTAGAGTTTAGAGACCGGCGAGCTCGCCGCGCGCGCCTTACGCAATCGACCAACAGGCCCCATTAAAGCTGGTCCTTGCGCGAGGTCGCTCGTTAGACGCGAATTTTTCGAGCAAACGTATTTTTACCAGCGGCCGTATGGTGATTTGCAGTTTCGTCGATTTCACGCTCTTTGCCTCTCCCCCGTTTTTTTTCCTCCTTTTTATCTATTAATTAAGGCAACTATTCCCGGTGTAATCATGACAGATTGTTTACGGCTTCATTTGTAACTTCGAATTTTTACCGGCCCCTTTTATTTGGCTACTGAAAAGCAAGGAAAACGTAAATTGAGCGAATTCGAAAAAAACGTGAATTATACGTGCGCATAATATTGTGGAAAAACCAGTTGAATCAAACGAAGAAAGAAAACCGGCTCGGCAGTCGGGATAAGTAACAGATGCACCGACCTCGTCAACTAGTACATGGCTTAGCAAGGGATTACGCGCGATCGGACAATCGGGAGCGACAAGCGGCCGCGGCAGACGCGTTCGAGACGATTGGGATCCGTGCCAAAAGTCGGCGCGCATAGCGGCACCGGTTCGCGCGACGTAAACTCTCGGCCACGTACATAGCCTCGCGTTCTCTCTCTCGCTCGCTCACTCTCGAGAACTGGAGTGATCCAAAAGTGGCGGTGCTCGGCGCACGACTCCCTCTCTTTTCCCTCGTCAATAGCGTTACCGTAATCGCCCGATATACCGCTAGATTACCGTCGCCTCGGCGATTTGTTCCCGTTTCTCCTCCTCCTTTTTCTCGCTCATCCCCCCTATCTCCCGCCGTAAGAGGCGCAGTTTTAGGCGGGACTCGCTTGTCGCGAATTTTGCTGGTTTGACACTTTCGAGCGATGTGTGAAATTGAGTAATATCCTTTTCAAGGCAGCGTTTCGTTTTTTTTTATAATTTTTCGAGTTATTTTTAGGATTGTTTGCGTTTAATTTTAAGCTTCGTTGTAAAATGTGATAATTCGCTATCAACTTAATTGGTACACCGTTAAAAGCAAAAATGTTTTAATTAGAAAGAAGCAGCGATTTCCGAACGATCCGAATTGGAAAATAAATGATCATTTCTGCAGAGGTATCCCGCTACGAAGTGTGCTCGGACGCCCTTGAAACCCGGCGACCTTGCATACCACAAATTACGAACCTTCCGACAGCCGTATACCAAAGCGCGGAATATAAACAGCGTTCCATTAAGCCGTCCGTCGAGAAAAAAAAAGAAGAAATCTAAAATTCCCCACGCAAACCACGCGTTCACCCGCTCATTACGCTCTCCTCTCCCCCGAGAAGCATCCCAAAAGCCCGAGAAAAAATTGGCCGTTAGGGTCGTCGCTTCGGAGGCGGAATGGCAAGATAAATCGAAGGCCAACTAAAAAAAAAAATAAATAACAGCGAAAGCCCGCAATCTTCCTCCCTCCTTCTTATCCGTTCGTTTGATTTGTCCGCGCGCTCCCTTTTGTTTCTCCCGCGTTTCTCGCGCGGAGATGAGGCGAACGAGCGACGGCCAATTCTCCACCTGGGAACGCACCGGGGCCGATTCGTCGCGAACCGTGGGAGGGCGCGAGAAAGAGGAACGCGAACACTCGGAGTACGAGGAACCGGCGGGAGTGAGAGAGAAAGAAAGAGGAGGGAGCGGTGGGACCCTCGCCGCGAGGTGTGTGTACGTGCGCGAGGAGAAAGAAGATGAGTGAAAAAAAACGTAAGTAAGAAAGAAAGAAAGAAAACGCGGAGAGGAGCCGGCTAAGAATGGGGAGAGCGCAACGGGTGGGGGCAAGGAGGACAGGGTCTCTCAATCCGCCGCGAAGGGTTCATCCTTGTCCCTGCGACGACGCGAGAGAGCGAGTACCACACGTCCACCTCGCGGCGATCCCCTTCGCCGCCGCGTGCCGCGCGATAGCGATATTTCGCGTGCTCGAGCGCGTGCGCACAAAGCGGTTCGGACGGTACTCCTACTGTTCTTGTTGCTTTCCAGTGGTAGCGTTTCCTTCTGTAAATATTGGAATTGCTGTATTCTTGTAGTAATTAATTCATTTTTTTAAATTATATACCGAAAATACTATTTTTTCATGTGCTCCCTGAAATAGTCCTATTATCTCAATGACTATTTTATACGTTCTAGGACGAAACGCCTTCGTTTTCGTTTTAACGAACGTACTAATTCTTAAAGTAATACTTAATTTGGATCTTCAAACCAGAAGAACATCGCGAATGTTTAGAGAAACGCAAACACTTGTTAATAAGTAATGTTTTCTGTTTAATAAAATTATCTCCAATTTTGTTACAAGCTCAATTATTATCGAAGCTAGAAAACCAGGAATAGGTGAAAAAATGTGAGCAAACGTTCCATGAAATGAATTCAGTGAATTAAAAAAATTCTTATCTCAAAAGTTTTCGGTCGTCACCTAGAGCCTCGCAGGTTCTTTATGTGCCCACAAGGGGCAGGTTCCTTTTTTTAAGAGAGGAGGGGTCATAAATTTATGCGCGCTCGTATTATGGCCGGGCCATGCGCGCCGCTCAATTTCGTGTCAACCCAGACAAAGGAACGCGTTGTGGGAGAAGCAATAGGAACCGCGTTGCTTTTGTACGACCTTTTCTTTCTCCGGTTCACATAAACTTTCTTCCGTTTTTTTCTTTCTTTTTTCCCAGTCGCCCTACCACGCGTAATTGACCGACGCTTATTAATCCTTTTAGGTGCTTTTCTTAGGGTAATCAAGTGTTATGCTCCGGTGCCGATCGTAACTTTTAGTTCTTTTGTGCGCTGCGTCACTTCTTTTCGGCGGTAGGTCGAATTTGCAAATGACAAACTTTTTAATTAACTAAAACAAAAAGAAATTTGCTTAACAAATTCAAAGTTAAAGCTGTGCAAGCTCCACTTCTAAACTCCACCTTGACTTTTTGTTAATAGACTCCATTCGTATCGCATCTCCACTTCAATTCTTACGTTTCCTAACAAAATTCATGCCCCTTAAAATCAACAAGGTACGCACTGTCTAATCGTCAAGACAAAACGCCAGCGCACCGTTGCATCCCGCGTAAAAAAGCCCACACGTACTCGGACCCACGTAAAAGAGCGATCTCCGTCGTGAAAAAAAGAAGAGAGACTCGAAGAAAGAGAGAAACAGCGAGACGAGAAAAAAGAGGGTCGGCGAAGGTAAAGAAACAAAAAGAGTAAACTGGAGGAAAGCGACGTCTGTCGTGTGCGCGGTGAGAACCACTGCGGGCGAGCAGCCAGGCGGCAGAGCGAGCGAGGCTTTCGGTAGGGATGGGACAGGAGGGTCGAGGTGTGAGGAGTGGCTCAAGGCCGGTCGCGTTGCCGCCGCCGCCGCTCTGTCAAGTCAGAAAAGGCCCCCGCGCTCCTCTCTCTCTCTCTCTCTCTTGCTATCTCTTGCTCTCTCTCACTCGCTCGCCCGTGTGCGAGAGCTTACGACTGCCTTTCCCGTTCGTTCGCCTCTCCCCGCGAGCGCACATCCGTCTCGTTTCCCGGCGCGAGTTTTTTAATCGGTGAACTCTGCCGGAGCTCCGACGGCCGCTGGACGAACTCCTATATACGTTCGAGGCCGGGGGGTGCAGCCGCGGGTGTGATCTCGAAGTGCTCGTAGAAATTGACAAGCCAATAAACAATGTGTCGCGCTATGATTGATCGCGACCGTTTGAGGAGTCGTGAGCGTCGCAAGAGAGTGCTGTTTGGTTTTTTTCTGGGCGAGGGTTGGATGCAAATATTTGCTCGCGGCGGATTTGCATTGTTGACGACTTTTTGGCCTTTTTCTTCGGTTGCAGAAGATTGTTGACCTTTTTATTGCTCGAACGGAGAACAATTGTTTAAGAATAAAATTTTTCTCCACCGAGGAGTATTTATTTTTAGATTGATAGTAGTAGTGAGTAGACATTTGTCAAATAGATTAATGTTGCAATGTTTGTTGCTAAAATGAGAAAACGCGTCGTTTTAACAATTTTATCGTGGAGTTTTACGATAAAAACATATCTTGACTAACAGACGTGGGAAGTACGTGGAGTATTTCTATTTCGTTTACTTGCATGATAAACGCGCGGTAAATTTATTTATTTTTTAAAAATTAGATATTAATCATTAATATTTTAAGATTTTATCTTAATACATGTAATGCGTACTTTATAAAACCATTACACACTTTCGCTTTACACGAAATTTCAAAATGAAATGATTCATTAATATTGTATAATTGCACATTTGAATTTTTAACGAAAAATATTAATAACGGCTCGAAATCCTAAACGTTTCCCGAATGATAACAATTACGAATTCACTTTCTACCAAAAAACAAAAGTCATAAACCGAACACCTACGTCATGGTTGAATAACAGGACTCACGTGGACACGGCGCGGTCTTTTTTCTGCGCGCGAAGAGTATTCCGTCGTTACTAGCTAAACTTGCAAAATAGCTGCCCCCTCGGATACAGTTTGAGGTTAGAGGTGGCTTATAGCAGGCCAACATATGCGAGAGTCGCCGTATGCAGCTCCCCGGCGGCGTAACCGTAAAAACGTGATCGGCGGCTGCGGCGAATTTCCGCGGACGTGGAAACCGCGCTCATACGTGCACGAGATATGCCGCGCGGAGAGCGGCGGCCACCTCGAGCAACCTCGAATTACATACGTACATACATACATACATAAAGGCACCCGTCTAACGTAACTTTTCCCGAGCGCGAGTTACCTGCAGCCCGCTCCGTTTCGCAAAATTTTCGTCAAGGCATTGCCGGCACCGTATACAGTCAAAATTCTTGATAGCGTAACTTATATGACTGCATTTTTTCGCATTCATTTTTTTCAAAAGGTGCTTAACAAAATCAATCCTTTCATTTTTTTATTGTACTTTATAAAAGCAAGATTACTTTTTTACAATTAGGTAAAGTTGACTCGTACCGCTTTGAATAGTAGATTGAAAATGATTACAGTAAATAAGTACCGGCACTTGTTGCATTGGAGCCGGGCCGCCGAATGAAGTCATCGCGCCGAGCGATATACACAATCGGCCGGTCTGTCTCAACTTTTACCATAAACTCATTAAATTTATAAGTGTATTAAAAATTGCGTCATGCAGCGACGCGTGCGTACTCTCTCGCAACGGCGTCAATCACGACCGCGAGCGCGCAGCCTCGAAAATCGACGACGAGCGGAGCGAAAAAAAAGGGGGGCACAGACTCGTCGTCGTCGTCGTCGCTTATTACGCCGATATTTCGGCGAATCGCGCACCTCCTTTTCTCTCGCGTGCGCGACTCTCTTTTTCGGCCGCGCTCGCTGCAGCGCTCGCGTACGTTCACCGGAGGCGCCGAACGGGGTTGCGAGCGCGAATAAAGTGCGCGCGAGTGCACCGAGCGATAAGATAAGTTTTTTTTTTCGTGCACGTTACGACGCTCGTCGTTTTTTTTTGCGCGCGCGCGGAGAAGCGTCCGCTGCGCTTCGCTATCTCATTTTCAATTAGAGGCCGCAGGTTTCAGCGCGGTGTTCTCTCTCACTCTCTTTCTCGCTTCGTAAAAATTAATAAATCAATTGCGTGTTGGGTGGAACATTAATTTGTTGCGCCGCTCGGAGTTCGGAATTCTCTAACACTCCCTAGGAATTCGAGATCGTAAGATTGCGGATTTTTCAGTTGTTCGGTTACGTTATTCATTGAGCGGACTGCGATATAGATTAAATTTTTTATTCGCGAGAAAAGCTGAGGCCGATAATAAATATCGCCCGACCGTTAAAGGATATATAATTTACAGTAAAGTAAAATTCGCCGCGATCGGTTGACAAAACTGGGTAACGTCGCGGCATAATTTGATATTTCGCAACGAGAAAAAAAAGCCGTGAATTATGGCAGTTTAATTCAAAATCCAGCCTCTTCCTTTTTTTTTCTCAACGACCGCGGAGCATAAAATTTGAAATGCATATTCGCACGCCCAAGATTATCGCATCCGCTTTACCGTTACTCCCGCCTACCCCACCTCCGGCGACGCCACGGAAAAAGGCCACTTAATGCGCTTTTTCGCCCGACAATAAAAAATTAATTATCCCGCGCGCGCGAGCGCACTCCTTCGCATAAATTTGCCTCCACCTTCTCCTTTTTTTTTTTTACTACCGCGCCGCTCCGAAAAGAAACGGCGGAGAATCGGGCCTCGGTGCGTGCGCGCGGCTCGGAGATCCTTCGGCGACGACGACGCGCGGCGAAAAAAGGTCGCGCGCTCGAAAAACCGAAGGAGCGGGGCTGAGAAAAAAAAAATCGCGAAGAAAGAGCCGAACGCGCTCGCGCAGCTCGACGGCCGAGATCGCGTTCTCGGGAAAGGCGAGAGCGCGTGCGGAGCCGAGCGAACTCGTCGGTTGCGAAACTCGTTGGCCTGTGCGAAAAAAAAGGAGCGCGCGCGAGCGAGATTGAAGGGAGAGACACGCAGACGAGGAAGGAAAACGCGCCGACGAGCGCCGAGGCCGATTATGCCTCGAGTCTCGTTCACGGATCGCTAGCTGAATTTTTGAGGTATTGCGTACAAGCGGCACTGGATGTACGAGGGTAGAATGGTCGGTAACGGTCTAACTCGTTATATTTATTAAAAAGGATCGCGGTGATTAATTTGGAGTCAAGTTCAGAGAATAAAGATTAATTCCAGTTATATATCATTTGCTCCGATCGCAGTTGCATAGTTAATTACAAATAATTAATAAATGAAAAATTAAGAAAGTTTCTCTAGTATTTTTTGTGTGATATTTTCCACGTAAAATTAATTTTATAAAATAAAATAAAAAATGAAATTGAGATCATTAGAAACAAAATGATAATTTTTTATGAAAAGATTTGTAGTATGAAAGGTTGCAGTACAAATACGACTCGGGGACTACTCGAAGAGATGAAAAAAAACCACATTCGCATGAATGAATTGGGAGAGATTTTTCGAGGAGTTTAAATTCTTAATTTTTCTGCCGGCAGAGGTAAACTCAACGATTTTTGCGCAAGCAAGCAAGGCAAACTTCGATATCTCACTGAACTGGTTCATCGATTTTGTAATCAAGAAGGAAAGGTGTTCATTTGTCGTTATTTTATTTTTATCCGATAATTACTTGACCAATGATAAAAAAAAAATAAAAATTCTACAAAATTTCGTTTATATTTTTAATAGACAAGAGCGAGATGGAATAAGACACCTGTCAATAAACGGACCAGTGGAAAAAATATACCGTATTTTCCATTTCAAAATAATTTTTACAAGCCGATGAGCGATACAAACGGAAGCGATGCGCAAGGCTAAATAAAATTTGAAAAAGAAACCCGTGAAACGACAGGCGTCGAGCGAGATAAGCGAGCGTAACATCGAGGGAGAAGCACAGGCCCAGAAGAGGCGTACAAGCGATCGGCACGAGATGCGCGGCGTTATCGCGAGCCGTCAGGTGCCGATGCTGGTGTCGATGTCCCTCGCGGTCGGGAGTCGAGCGCTGCGGGCCCCGGCCCCTTCAATTAACGTCGTTTGTCGTCCCCCCGAGTGCGCGCTGCCTCTGAAAACCTGACAAACGCGACGACTTTGGGAAACTACGCTAATTTCACTTTCCGTGAGAAGCGCCGGCTTTCTTCCCCCGGCGGCTCGGCGCGCTCTCGCTCTCCGCGGCGCGCGTTACGTAAACGCGTGTACGAAAAGGTAGCAATTAGCTTGCGGCCACGTGTGTTCGCCGCACGATTTTTTTTTCCGCGAAATTAAGCGAACCTGCGGTCGCCGTCGATTCGGCGTTTATACGCGCGCGCCGAGCGGACACATCCCCGTTATCGAGACCCGCCTCCTACGACTTCACCTGCAGTATTTTTATTAAATTTTCGTATACAGCAATCGCGAAGATTCGGTGCGGCTTTCGCGCGAGATCGTGCGAATATGTTATGTAACGACAAAAGTTCGTGCATTATGCAATGTTGATTTTGGAGAATCGCTTTTGTCGTTTACCGAGAAGTGGAGAAAATGAGACAATAACGTTTTACGTTAGATTTGCGTTATTATCTCGACAATGCTTTAATAGCCGCCTCTCAAGCTCGATTCGTCAACGCGATTTTTATTCGACAAATGAATTTAATTATAATCCTCCGCGCTTGTTTACTGTGCGCGCT
The DNA here is from genome assembly GCA_900480045.1 of Eurytoma adleriae. Lineage (NCBI taxonomy): Eukaryota > Metazoa > Arthropoda > Insecta > Hymenoptera > Eurytomidae > Eurytoma > Eurytoma adleriae. Next base: position 118,003 of record UXGC01000281.1, on the reverse strand, counting down.
CCTTGCGTCACCACCTGCAGCGAAATTTTTATTTATTCACTTGTCATTACACAAGTATACTTTTAAATCGAGCGCGCCAGACACGCTGCCTGCCTTCGAGTGCAAAGTAAAGCACGCAAAAAAAAATTTCATTCCACGAAATCGCTTTTTTTTGCTCGAATGCCCACGCAACCTGCGTCGAACAAAAGTCGCCCGGAAAAAAAGGAAGCTCGCGGAGAGCGAGGTTGACAAAAAAGGCAGGGTCGAGAGGAACAGGTGCACACACGCGTGTGCACACAATTCAGCGCCGGGCGCAGTCCTCGCCTGTTGCCGAGGCGTCGCGTCGTCGCCTACGCAACGAAGGTCGTCGGCCCATTAGCGCCGTCGCGAGTTCGAAAGGCCGCGGCGCGCCACGCAGAAAAGTTTCGCGCTCGCTCGCTCGTTTCCGTACCCCGGATTCCCCAAGCCGTGCCAAAGCTTTCGACTCGTGTCGGACTTTGAACTCACAGCAGCACGAGTTGTTACTTTTTGTTGCTTTTTGATCTTGTAATTCGATAGTACGATATCAGAATGAATTACTTATTTCGATGTGTGTGAATTTTTTCATTTTTTTCATTCAGTAACTATCGACATTGATGTAAAACACAGTATGCATATATCATGAATTTTTTACTATAATTTGTAGACATCCTTTAATGACTAGACTATACATATATCGACAATATAATTTATTTCAACTGAAATTTTAAGAAATGATTTCTCTAATCTTGACAATTTAAGTCAGTCCTTAAGTTATCAAATTATTTGAGTGCTCCAAAATAATTGCTCCAAAACGAAATTATTGTTGCTATAATAAATCAATATACTTAAATTAATTAATAAACTTAAAATGTTATTAATACTCTAATTTCAGCGTACCATAACTTGTATGCAAGCACAATAAAAAATCTGCATACGATATATGGGTGTAATGAAAGTGTTAATGCTATTATTGTTTGCACACGTCACTGCTATTAAAAAAGGATATTTTACTACATTTGTTTCACGATTCTACGATCTTCGTAGAGTATTTAAAAACACGCATCAATCATCGTTAAATTCCTCGCAGAACCACAAAAACCCGATACTCCCAACGATTCTCTTTCGGAGCAGGTCCTTCGGAGTCGATGTTTTCGCTTAGCAAGCCTCATTCCCCGCCGCGCGTTGAATAACATTCCGATAAAAAAAAGCGCGATCGTAGGCGTCGCCGAAGCGCGCCGCAGCAAAACGATGCCTCGCTCGCGCCGTGGAACCGCGAACGCTCGCTCTCTGCTCTCCCCGCGTCGAACATAACCTCACCGGGCGAGTTCGATGCGCTCGTCGCATCTCCCGAGCTCGCGGGAGAAAGAGAGACCAGGCGGGGATCCGCGGCTCCGTTTTTTTCTTCTCTCCCGTCCGAGTGTGCACGCGCGAAGGACGCACAAAGATGCGCGCGCGAGACGCTCGGCCGTGGGGCTGCGGGGGCGGGCGCAGGGAGCGGGAGGGGAGAGACACTCACCTCGTGCGCCGCGAGAGCGATAAACGACGGCGAGCGGCTGCTGCAGCGGCGGCGGTCGCACCGTTATCCGCTAGAGGCACGCCGCGAGCGATCGGTCCTGCCTCGGCATCGAGCCTCCGCCTCGGGCGCTCCTCGTGGACGCTCCTCGGCGTCGCCTCCGGGCGGCCGGCGGTGCTCCTCCTCCTCCTCCCGCTGCTGCTTCTTCTGCTGCTCCTCGCGCTGCCCGCCGCGATCGGCATTCCCACACCGCGCGCCGATCTCCTTCTCCGTTCCTCCTCTTCGCTGCGGGGCCTCGTCTCGCGCGCTCTCCTTCCTTCTCTCGGCCTCTCTTTCTCTCCTCCTCGGACTCGCGGGGCCTCTCCTCCTCCTAGGGCCCCGACACGCGCATCGCGCACACCACCTGCGGCCCGGACCGCTTATCCACGCTTATCGCGCTTTGTCCCGACAAAAATCGCGCCTCGAGCGGCCGCTCTCGCCTCCTTCCCTCCCGATCGGTGAGCGACACAAAGGGAGCCGCGCCGAGCGAGGCGAGCGGATACGTAATCCTGCGAGAAAGAGAGAGGGCCCCGTGAGCGCGGATATATCGCGTGTGCACACTGTGTTGAGCGCGAGCCGTCGGGACGGACACACACTTGCCGTCCACAGGGTTGTTCGGGCTATTCGCGTACGGCGCAAAAAACACTGTCGCCGCTGGCTCAGTCTACCCGGAGGCCGAGCGCGTGTCGCTGCTGCGGCCGGGGGTGGCTCGGCTGTCGACGATCCACCTCGCGGATAAGAACGCACTGGGAGCGGGGAGAGCGCACGAGGTCGTCGGCGGGACGTACGTTGCTCGACTGGTGTCGGTGCCGCGAACCGAGCGCTCGCCGAGCTCAACGGCCGCGCGCGACTCCTCGGCCGGCCTCTGTGTGCGTGTGTTGGTAACCGCGAGCGTAACACCGAGCGCAGAGGCGAGAGTCCGCGCGGCGGCAGGAACGCCGCGACTATCCGGCCTCGGCTCTCTCGCGTATATGCGCCGCCGCCGCCGCCGCCGATCGAGCGAGAGAGACGGAGATAGGGGGAGCGCGCTCGCTGGTACAGTGCATGGACACCAGGGGGAGTCGGGGAGGCTTCGCCGCCCCCCGCACCCTCCCCCGGCAGACCGAGTTCCGCCAATGATCGTTTCCATATAAACAAAAAAATAATTTACTGACAATTGGCAATTAAACGATACCGTTGCGATCCTGGCGGATAAATTCAGAAACTGTTTAAAAGTGCTTAAGAAAACCCGTGCATTATATCTAAGTATCGTATTAATAAATTGTTTATAAATTTTAAAATTAATCCCCGATACAAAATTCAAGTCTTCTTGTGACCGCAATTTTAGAAACTCTGTTAAAGTCAATAGACTGGAATTGCCAGCTGGCCTTTCCATCTTAGTTATAGAGATTTGACTTTTAAAAATATTTACAAATTATATTAACAATTAATTATATTTAACTTGAGTGTACCAATTGTAACGATCCGTTAAAATTTGGAGAAGCGGGGACAGGATAAGGCATATTACGAGGGTTGCGTTCGACGCAAATTGAAAAGTATCGGAATGAATAGATTAAAAATTGTTGTTTATTGTATTTTTATTTATTATAGATTATAGAATTAGACTGCCTGTTTCTGTCATTGTTTTTTGGAGTATATAAACACCTATGGCCAATCACCGATCGCCAAATTGCTGCCTATTATTTGAAACCATTTTTTATTATTCAGTATTGAATATATTATTTACATATAATTCTATTTTTTATCTTTCATTTTTTACAAACAGTCAATTAATTAATTTAAATATTAATTAAAGAATTTTTAAATATCTATACTTTGAGCATCATTAATCAATAAAATTTGTATAAAATTGTAAATACAGATTTTTCAAAAACCCTAAATAAACTTATTAATTGTTTATTGACTACTATGAAATTGAATTTTAAAATCAACATTTGCTTGTATGCATACATACGATATTATCAATCAATTTGCACTGTGTAGATCTTCTTGTATAAAAAGATTTTTATAGCTTATTTTAAGGGTTACTGTTTAACAACTGATGACAAACGCGTATTATTATTTAAATATTTATTATTTTCAATAAATTCTATACTTTACAGGTACATTAAAAATTTTTACATTGCTTTAGAGAGAATTTTAAAAAATGACGTTTTAAGCTTACAAAAAAGACATAAGCTTAAATTGCATTGTAAGTACATATTCCAGTCTTATTAATAATTTTGCTTAAGCATAAAAAATTATCTAATAATACTAAGTTAATACAAAAGTATGTATATTCATGTTTCTTAAAAGTATGGATTAATAGCTTTTCTGTGAGACCTTTGAATAACAGTATAAAAATATTTTTGTCAATGCACCCTACTAATACTGAACACAAGTAATTATTCTAAGTAGAATTTATTTATTTTATTCCTTAGTATTTTTAAATTTAGGTCTTTTAAATAATTACTACTTTAAAGTAAGTATTATAAATAGTAGCAAATACTATCTTTAAAAACATACTTCATTATCAATATCATTAAAATGCCTTTTATCAATACGCATATCGATAATGAACACAAAATCTTAGTCAGTTCTTTTTATCTTATTCATAACACTACCATTATTGTCATTTGATTGAGTAATATCCTCCAGTAAACATAAAATTAGTTTAAAAAGAAAAATTGTACTAAATAAATACCTAGAAACCTCAATGCTTCTGCCTCACTTCTTGTTCTCTTAATATGTTCAATTTACTTTTTAAAACTATATTCAAATATTTTAATGATTAATAAATTTTAGGATAAGCAGATCCTATTAATGCTTCATTATTTGAGTATTGCACCCAAGTCTGAATTGTAACTTTTACATCACCTAATAAAACTTTGCAGCCCTTATTTGGTCTTGCATAGAAGCATAAAGTATAAAGAGCGATTTCAAATTCTGGTGGTGTTCCAAGAAACATAGCAGATAATTTAGTTTTTTCTAAATACGAAAGATAAAACTTCAATATGGCAGCTTTCTGTAATAGAAAAAATGATTTAAAAAATTACATCTGCACAATAAATGTATGGGTCAAATAGTCTTTTGAATTAACATATACTTACATTAGCTAATTTTTCTTTGACAATGTATCCTAAATAATTAGCTTTATTGTCATACTCTTCAATAGCAAAAAAGATCCAATTGTGTAAACCAGTAATGTGTCCTCCCCGTTTCTTCTCCACCAAAAAAACATGTTCAAACCCTGAACTACCCATTTCCCTAGTATGATTACTTCGAGAATATTGTTGAAACCATATTTTCTTCAAAACTTTTTTATACTCATCTAATTTTTTTGGAAAAAGTCCTTTACTAGCTAAGAAATCCATAGTATGCATCATCATATTAGTACTGAGTAAACTGTCAATAAAATCATTTTCTTCTGAGTCTTCTTGGGATGTCACGATTTCTGCATGGAGAGCATTCATGTCATAGTTATCGTATAATTTGTACAGCAGTTGTACTGTTGGAGATACCTCAAACATCTCTTTTGGTACATTGATTAAACTGCAAAATACAAGAAAAAATATTAACATGAATCACAATTTTACGTAATAATAATGATATGATTATTACTTACGGTTCAGCAGCTTCATCTTTTATATCTTTAGAATCCCTTTGTCCTTGATAATTAATTTCCAAATATGGTAAAGTACCATCAGGAAGTTTATCAAATAGTTCTTGTGAAATTCTTCTCAACTCTTTCGAACTTATCAAATTTTTTTCTTCGGCATGATGATGCACGTTGTAATTGTTGTGATGGCGACGACCTATTAATTCATAGATAAGTGTAAAGTAGAATATCATGCAAAATATTAAAAATATAATAATTTAATAAATTAAATTAAACATTCTACTTGTAATTCTAACCTGTTGCAAAAGAAAGTGTTGCTCCAATGATGAAACTGAAAACTAGGCACTTTACCACAAACATCTTGATACAGTAAATTGTTTTCTAGAATAAAAAAAATTTACATTTATTTGCAGTAGATGGCTTTCACGACATTCTTTTTATGCGAAAAAAGTAAATTTTAATTATTCATATTTTGGTAAGTGTACACTTTCGCGTTTCTAACAGAATGGAGTAGTGAATGGAGCGAACATCACGCCTGGAAGGTTATGTTATCCAAAACAAACGAGAGTGACAACAAACGCGGAAGAAGGATCACTGCAAAAATGGAGTAGAACGTGGAAAAGTAGCGGGAAAAATCGTTTTGCATCAATAATAGATTTTTTTCATAAGTAAGATCACTTAGCATTTCTGTAAAATATAACATAAATTAATTTTTAAAGTATGGTAAAAAATAATTTGATGAATTTTCGAATAATCTATGATAATACTGTACTCGTCCTAACCTCACAAATTTTTTGTTTATAAATCTATTTACATGTAAAATTAATTTTATTACTTTATAGCCTTTAAAAGTTAATTATCTTTATTAAATAGTCAGAATATCAAATATTATTGATATTTTAAGACTAAATTAATTTGTTATTGTTAAATATTAAATGTTGAAAAAATGTTTACATTAACTGAGGTATTGTAATTCTCTTTTTATACTAAAAATGTAAGTAATAAAAAATATTCTTTATTTTGTGAAGCTTAATTAGAAGTTATGAAACATGGACCTAGACAATCCAACCCCTGAAGATCTCCAGCGAAAACTCTACTTTCTAATGGAGCAACTGCAACACATGGCTGGTGAACTACCTCCAAAATATCAAATGCGACTGCCATATGAATTATTGTCAGGCTTAGCTAATTGTTTATTAAATGACACTATTTTTGAAATAGTAAAAGGTCTAATGGAAATACAACATGTGACTGAGAAACATTTGTTCCAGCAGCGATTGCAATTAATCAATCAGCAACAAATTGAAAGTCAACAGGAACTTTCGACGGCTAGATCGGAAGAGGAGAAAGAAATTTTAAAACAAACAATATTTCAAAAAAACAGGGAGGAACTGAAACAGCTTGATACAAAACTAGTAATGCAACTTGATCAAAAAGTAGCTGATCAACAAAGTATTTTAGAAAAAGCTGGTGTACCTGGTTTTTATGTTACAAACAACCCGATAGATATTCAAGTTCAAATGAGACTGTGTGATTTTATAATTAGGCTAAGCAAAATGGAAGTTCCTATGTAGTAGTTAATTTTTTTTATTTTGTTTAATAATGTTTAAAGGACCAAACAATGACTTACTGATGGATAAAAATAACTTGACTAATAATTTTGAAATAACAATTTTATTTTGTACAAAGCTTAAAGTCTTTTTTTTTCATCATACAATCTAAAATTAATTAACTTATACTATTTTATAGTTAAACACAATGTATGCGATACATTCACACGGTAACAAAAAGTTTTGGAGAACAATGGCGATTACTGTACATATTTACAAAATATTGAACTGATTTTTGTAAATACGCGCTCTATCTTTTAAAATTTTGAAAAATAAATCTTTTTTAACATCAATATGTATATACATATATATCTCATTTTGTGTATAATATAGTTCACCCACGAGAAAAATATGATAAGAACTCTTCTTTTTTTTTATCCTTCTTGTTTATGAAATTTTAATACCTACTCTATGAAAGAGACTTCATATGAAAAAAAAGCCGGGAATGTAATTGCTTATTCGTAATTCATATGATATTCTGAAGTTCGCGTAAAAAAATTGCTATATTAATGGTCGAAATTAAACAAAACATAAATGCCAATTTGAATATGAACTTAGGTTATGCCTGAACAGAAGCTTGCTTCTCTGGGGAATATCTGCTAGAGTCGTCATAATGTTTTTGTGCAGGTGACTGTGTACTTTCTCCATCACTAAAACATATCCTGTAAATGTCTTCAAATGAAGAGACGAAATGAACTTCAAGTCCATCTGTGATGTATTTTGGCAAATCGTCAAAGTCTTTCTTATTTTCTTCGGGCAGTATTATGCACTGAACTCCAACACGTTTTGCCTGAAATGATGTGAAAAGAAATAATTAGTTTTAATTTTACAAACAAAAAAATACTCAAGGCTCTGACGACGTAGTAGAAACTTACGGCAATCGTTTTTTCTTTAATACCACCAACAGGCAGTACTTTACCCATAAGACTGAGCTCTCCAGTCATAGCTAGATGCTGGCGAACAGGCTTATTTTTAGCAAGAGAAACAAAGGCAGTGGCTATCGTTGTGCCAGCACTAGGACCATCCTTGGGTGTCGCACCCTCGGGCACGTGCAGATGTAAGTGAGAGTCATACAAGAATGTATTTGATGGCTCACTGTCATGAAGGAAATTTCTTGCTACAGTCATGGCTATTCTAATCGATTCCTTCATTACATCTCCCAAATGTCCAGTTACCTAAAAATTATAATTGACAAAATACGTTATTTTTAAAACGAATTATTAGATGTATAGAAAACAAAAAGAAAAAGTTCGATTGAGCATATTACCTCAAAAGTACCATCGAATTTCTTTGCCGCTTCGCTTGGCTTCCTAATAGTCGTTTCGATAAACAAAGTCGATCCACCCATAGCTGTCCATGCAAGACCCATGACCACTCCAGGCGGTGTTAATTCATACATACGATCGTGCGTAAATATTGGTTTACCCACAAAATCGGTCAGATTATCCTTCGTTACCTCCAATTTTTCGGCTTCTTTCTTAACCACTTTGAAAGCTACTTTACGATGAACTTTCTCGATATGCTTTTGTAAATTTCTCACACCGGACTCACGACAGTACGATTTTATAAGATAATTCAGCGCGCTGTCGTCGATTTTGACTTGCTGCTCCGAAAGACCTGAGTCCTTCATGGACTGGGGTACTAGGTACTGTTTTGCAATAGCGAGCTTTTCCTCTGCAACATACCCTGACATATCGATCATCTCCATACGATCGCGCAAAGGTTCGGGTATAGTGTCGATCACATTCGCCGTGCAGATGAAGAGGACTTTGGATAAGTCGACTGGTACATCCAAGTAATGATCGAGGAAATTTGCGTTTTGCTCAGGGTCGAGCATTTCCAGGAGAGCAGACGCCGGATCTCCTTGGTGACCTCTGAAAAATGCAAATTCGGATATTAATTTTAAAAGTAGAGCTGTATTTTATTTCAAAAATATCTACTTACTTTCCAATTTTATCGACTTCATCGATCAGAACTAAGGGATTTTCCGTTTTAGTTTTCTTCATGCACTGTATAATTTTTCCAGGCATCGCACCCACGTAAGTTCGCCTGTGACCTTTGATTTCCGCAACGTCGGTCATGCCACCGACACTGAATCGGAAATATTCCCGGTTTAATGCACGGGCGATCGATCTAGCTATCGAAGTTTTACCCACACCAGGAGGTCCATAGAAACACAAAATTTTTCCTTGCGTAGTTCCTTTTAATTGACTTACCGCAATAAATTCTAAAAAGATTTAAAATAATAAAAGTTTTATTATATTAAAGTTTGCAATTGCTTACGTAAAAACTTTCTAGTTATATTTTACCTAATATGCGTTTTTTTATATCTTCCATTCCGTAATGGTCGTTGTCGAGAATTTGAACTGCTTGTTCAAGTTCTAAATTTTCGGGACTTGTTATTCCCCAAGGCATTGAAGTCAACCAATCCAAATAATTTCTCGTGACACTGTAAATTTGTATAAAGTTGAAATTATTTAATGATTAAAAATTTAAAATATGCTTATTCAGAAAAATTTCTTTTCTTTCAATTATTTTTTATCAATACTATAATATCGCATATCTTAAAACTTACTTAAATTCACTACTGTGACTTTCTAAGAAGCTTAATTTATTCAATTCCTCTTCTACTACATCCATGACAGGTTTGGGAACAATTTTATCTTTCAGCCTTTCTCTGTATTTTTCTTCAATAGCATCTTTATCATCCTTTTCCAATCCTAACTCTTTTTTAATAACTTTAAGCTGCTCATGCAATATATATTTTCGATGTTGCTGTTTTACCTTTTCTTCCACTTCTCGACCTATCTTTTGTTGCAGTTTACTTAATTCATATTCTTTCTTCAATAGAGCTAATGATAATCTTAACCTTTTAGTTATCTACACATAAAAGTACAAAATTGTAAAATTAATTTTAGGTATGTGTATTTTTAATTTTTAATGTAAAATAAAATTGTGCACACTTACGTCCATTTCTTCCAACACTTGTTGCAATTCATGTGCATCGGCTCCAGTCAATGCAGCTCCAAGGTCACTTAAGTACACTGGGTTATCAACAACCCTTTGCCCTTGATGCAACATTTGTTGCAAAGATTCACGGTATAATGAATTCATACTTATTATATCTCGTATAGTTTTTATCAATTCTTGTGTTAATGCCTGAAATGTTCCAAGTATTATGACAGTGCATTAAATTTTGATAAAAAAATAATTTGACTACCTTTATTTCTTCAGTCTGTCTGAATTTCTCATGAGTGACATTGACAACTTCAACCATTAAGAGTGGCTGAGAAGAATCTTTCTGAGAGGATGTTTGTGTTTCTTTGTCCACTGTTTCTGGTGATTCCTTAGTTTCTGGAAGCTTTTCACCACGTTTTTCTTCAGCAGCTGCAGTAGTAGTTTCCTCAACTTTTTCAGTGGGTTCAGCAGTTTTATGTTCCATCTTCTTCCTTCTAAGATCTCTGCGACTTTTCTTACCACCAGCCATTGCATCGTCTACAGGGACGTTAATTGTTGTATTTAATAGAGGAAACGTCAATTTCATTGCATCTGTCTCTACACAAAGACAGATCAACAAAATATTTTAATAATATTGTGTAGATACTGTTATAAATTTTAACAAAAATACTTAATATCTTGAAAGCAAATTGAAAAGATGTTACTTTAACGTTTAGTTCAGAAATAATCAAATATTGATTTGTATAAAATCTAATATTTATAAAATTCTTTTAGTTTACTTAAATACATTTTAATTATTTTACGAAAATAAATAGATTTCATAAATAGACAAAAGTATGTAATACTTTACCAGTTGATGCTTTCGGAGTCAAATCTTCAATCATTTGTCCTACTATTTTAATTCGTCTGTGTGCCATAACCACAAGCCTTAGGCGGTCTCCTAAATCTTGTACTTCGTGAATTTGTGCAAAGGTTCCCACTGAATAAACATCGTCTAGGCTCTCAACTAGTTCTGATTCATTTCTGTATTAAAAGAAATAAATTAAAATTAGATAATTATAAAAGTATAATATCATTTTTAAAGGCCAAACTTACTCTTCATTCTTTTTTAAAAATATGCCTACGTATGGTTGGTTGAGTTTTACTTTGCGTCTTACTAAATCCATGAGTATCGGATTAGATAATTCTATTAACTTTATAAATCTTGGAAAAACTGGATTGCGACTTATAGCTATAACTGGTACATGAGGCCATACTTCTGGGACGACAACAGTTGCCGGTAAGGCAGTCGGATAGTCCTCAGGTGGAATCTCTCCATTTTCCCTGAAAACAACAATTCTAATAACAATTCTTATCATCAACTACATGTCACACGTCAGTTATATCACACTTACATAAATAATTGTAATGATAACTAAAATAAGCAGTTCAAATCTCTTTCTCAAAAATAAGTTAAGGAGTTGTTGACATACTTAAAGAATTGTTAAAAGTAAAAAATTGAAAAATTTTAATACAGAAAATCTATATTATTCTGTTTTCTAAACAAAATTTGCGAGTACAATAAAAAACGTGCCTTACTCAACTGCAAGATCAACTTTCTTAAGCAGCTAACTTAAACAGCGCATAATTATAAATAAAAAATAAATAGTAAACTTTTTAGTTAGCGAAGCAACAATACGAAGTGAAACGAAACAATAAAGAAAACAAACCCTGGTGGGTCCCTGTCGGAGGGGCCCTTCGAGGAGAAGTTCCTGGCGATCACGGCCGCGCTCTGTCTGCACTCTCTCAGATTGCTCCTGAACACGCCGGGAATCGGCAGCCTCGTCTGCTCCACAAGCAGGCCTCGCGCGAGGCCCGCGGGTCCACTCGTCCTCGGACTCCTGCAGTAGGTCCTCGCGGTTGTCATTCGGTGCCGGAACGCCGGCAGCAGCCTGGTGGCCAAGGAGCTCGCGAGCAGCCGCATCTTGCGCTCGAACTCGATTGTCTCACCGCGTGAAACTCTTCCGGAGTCGTGAGTTCGCCGTTGTACGCAGCCACCGCACCGAAATCGCGCGTCGAACTCTCGAGAACCGGCTTGAGGTTAGGCTCGTCCCCCCGTGGATGATGAAACTCGCTCCGCAGCGGCGGACCGCGGGCAGTACTCGTGTGCGACTCCCCCCTTTCCCCCGATATAAGGATATAGAGGGATATCGCGGCCGCCTGCTCGTGGTCACGTGATCTCCGCGCAAGCGCAGTTGCAAGTTTTACGAGAAACGGAGCTTTTCGAATTTTGCTCCTTTTAGATCTTCGTGCATGGTTCCGTGGTGAACTTCTTTTTTATTGAATATAACGTACTGTCGCTACTTTATATTTCAAGAGATTCGCTTCGTTTAGAAAAGGTTAAGGTGAGTTGTGTCTAAAGTTCCAATTAATTACTTCATTTATTGTAGATCCCTATACAATTCTTTTGAACTTATCGCTGATAAAGCATAATATGTATGGTACGTGTAAAATATGTGATGGTTCTAATTGTCTTATTTTAACGTTTAATAGATATAAGCATCATATTTACAAAATTCACGTTAAAATTAATTTATTATTATGAAATAAATAGTATACCACATTTTAAGTTAAAAATCAAAGGTTTTTATAATTATAGTTGAAACAAAATGGCGTCTACTCAAGAACAAACTGATGATGATTATATGAGTCTCGTCGAAGCAGACAAAAGAAGCATTTTGGATCAACTCCTTACTTACGACTACGACAGCCTTTCCAACGGTGGTGTACCCTCGACAGATGAAAAAAAAGATACAAAACTCAGCGGTAAACCTATTGACGAGAGCAACGTAAAAGCGACTTTGGAAGAAGAGTACGCCAAGATTTTTGGCGACGTAGACGTAGACGACAGTGAAGAAATTTTCAACAATCTGTTAAAAATAGTCGAAGAAGAGTTCAAGCGTCAAATGGAATTTAAGTAAATTTGACAATGTAATTTTCTTTCATTTTAAGGAACTATTTTCACTATGAAAAGTCATTTTAATATTTTCATTATTTAGGAATAATATACTTAAAAAGATAAATTATCGAAAAAAATTGAAATTTTAATAAAAGCAATGCTTGACATTTTTAGGAAACAAAATCCTTTTCTAGCAGCCTCGCTTAGCGCTGCCGAAGATATAGACCTAAAACCCGAAAGACGAGCAACTAAGCGGAAACCAAAAGCATTCGAACAGTCTCTAAAAGTGATGGATAATTTTAAGAAACGATTGCTGGAAAATCCATCGGAAGCAGATAAAGTTCGAAGCTCCTCGTCGGACTTCTCTTCTGCGAGCGCACTGGTGAAATCTTCGAGGAACACTGGCGTTCCCATCCGGAGTCAAAATTCCAGTTCCAAACTTAAAAGTTCGTTAAAAGTTTATCCAAAGTGGAAGACGACGAGCACTTACACGCCTATTTTTTCTGCTCCTACGAATCCGAATTGGGCCAGCATACCCACTAACATAGAGGAGAAGAACTTGCTGTCTCAAAAAACAGCAAGTAAGAGTAAGATGTTAACATCCATGCCTAATTGTATATTGCCAGCGTCGAATGAATTGGGTCTTCCGAGGACTATGAATTTAAATAAAATGTACACATCCACTCAAATTCGAAATTGGATTCATACTCGCCCAGAAGCTGACGATAATTGTAATAAAGCTATTAAAGATGCACAGTTGCTTTCTTCTTCAAACAAGACTTTCAGGTATTTAATCCCTCTATGTATAACTGTGAATTAACCCCTTATACATATATATATAATACATCTTGTTATTTAATATGCCTTTCATGCGTTGCTTTTTATTAAAAAAAAATAATAATTTTCGCAGGTCTGATCAATCTGTATGCAATTCGGAGTTGAACAATGATGACGTTTTTTCAAGTCCAATGAAAGGTCCGCTGGATTCAAGCACTCCCAGACGCGATACGGTTGTTCGTTTTAGACCATCACCTCCTCAATGTTTTCTTTTTAGCAGCGATGGAAATTCCAGCGTTTCGTCTAGTCCTCCTGTAATGGATTACGAAAATAATGGTGGTGAAGATACCGATACCGATTTTAATCAGTTTAATCAATATTTATCCGAAGAGTTTGTTTATTGCGAAAACGATCACGTAAATGAACAAACAAGTGGTTATTTTAAAGAGAACTATTATAGCGACAGTCCGAATAATTGTCCCGAAAATTACTATCCTGTTAAGAAGCCCGTGAATCATCGGGAACAACAAGAATTTGTTGATTTTAATGAAGGATATCATAATTGTTGCAATAGTCGTCAGTCGGAAAAGTCTGGGAAACGAATTTTTAACAGTACTTCGATGCCACCATTACCTTCTGAAGACTTTGTACGTAATCTGCGTTATAGTATTAATATTAATTACAATATCATTAATAACTACAATTGATCATTCATTTTAAAATCAGATTTTAATAATGTATAATTAATTAGCCAGCAATTTTAAACGGAAGGTTTTAATGAATCAAAAAGAAGGATTTTATTTTTTACGCTTAAATATTAATAAATTATAATATCGTTAACAGTAATAAAATATAATACGTTAGTTCTATGAACAGATTTTAATAACGATCGAATTCAGTTAGTATAATTTTAAGCCTAATATTTTTAATGAAATAGAAAGAAGTTTTAATTTTTTTTTTTATTTTTTTTTACCGACGCTTTTTTTAAATGTTCAAATATTAGATTGTAATTATTGTCCAAATATAAAAATTATAATTACATTAAAAAACATGCGAAATATTTAATAAATAATTATCTCATCTTACAAAATGATTAAATAGCAAAAATGATTGTAAAAAAGTCACTCAGAATAAACAAAATAAAAAATAATAAAATCGAGAAAATTATGATAACAATTTTCTTCTCCCCCACAATTCCCATATTTGAGATTATCTGTAAATAAAAATCATCTGGAATCTAAAAAAGGAGGATTATCTATTCAGTGCCACCTGAAGGTCTACGCTAGAAGCACCGAAGTTAAGGTTAGTTTCCCAAGCTGCCCCAGTCCCCACCGTAATCCGCAGATCCCACTACAAATTGTCACTGTTGACTTGACTCCCCGCGTATAAATTACACCAAAACAATAGGCTCGTTTTAACCTTTTACGGATTTTTCAGCCTGAACGGTCCGCCCAGCCCAGCCGTGCAGCTTATCCAAGAACCCGGTAAAATTGTGATTTCGCCAAGCGGAGGAGCAGCGAGCGAGCAGCAGGCGTTAAATTGTTTACCAAGTGACGTTTCGACACACACCGAATTCGTCGCCTCTCTCTCTGTCGCGCTCCTTCCCTCCGTGCTCCGTGGAACGAAATTCTTGCGGCCGACAGATCGCTACCTTTTTTTCTGCGTTCGACGTACGTGAGCGTTTTCTGCACGACCACGCGCCCTTTCTCAATTATTACGATTCTTGCGAACTTGAAGAAAATCTATACCGAATGCAGGAAAGTCCTTACTCTCTCCGCTATGGAAAGCAAGAGCTGCAACAATTTCATAAGTTATGTCGGCTTCGAGGAACATGAGATGCAGGTAATTGAACTTAAGTGATTACTCACTCAACTATTTTTAATTTTGATTGGCTTTTTTGTGCCTTCGAAGGTCCTTATATGCTAATCAAAGTAGTTAGGCAAAGTTGAAAGCGCAGATGATTTGTTAATATATTGTTGTCATAAGTTTTATTTCATTGAATACAAAATTATTTTGTTATCAGAGTTTGTTTTGTAAGTTTGTATTCATTATAATTATGTTGGTATTTTAAATTTAATATTTAAAAGATACTTTTTGTAAAAATCTTCTGTAGTTAGTTAAATTTCAAAATAGAAGTGATATAACGAAATAAAAATGTTACAATGTAATACGATTTATGTTCTTTATGATAGAAAAGTAAATTTAATCTTGCACATTAAAATGTTGATCTTATCTTTTATCATAAAATAAATATTTATCTAAAAAACGGCAATATAGATTTATAATAATATTGCTGGTAATATTATTTTTTAGAATTTGGGTTCCAGTAGACGGAATTCATTAAATGAGTACAGCATTAAATTATTACCGGGAGAGGCTGTGGTTACTAAGGCGGAAAATGTTCTTATGTTTGAACCAGTCAGTGAATCAAAGCAAGGAATATCAGGAGTCTTGTCAGTTACTAATTTTAAACTTACCTTTGTTACCGCGGATGACAATGGAGACGTGAGTAGTTTAATAAATCAGTTACGTGTGACTTTAAATTACGATGTCTAAAAAAATTGATGTATGATTTTATATCTGTAGGATATTTATCAACAAAATCATCTGTATGGATATACAGATACATGTTTATCAAATATTGATACCATTTACTTGATCATGGGAGATAAAAAAAGGAAACTTGTGCCTGGAGCAGTAGTCCCGTCAAAAGTAAAAGGAATTTTTATAGTATGTAAAGTAAGTAATATTTTCCGCAATAATTGTGAATAAAATGATTGACTCTATGGTAACTAAATTTCTTTTATTTATAAATTTGCAGAACCTCAGGACGTGGTCATTTTCTTTTAAATTCTCACCAATAGGAGATGGAAAAAATATATTAAATGCATTACTGCATCATGCCTTTCCTACTAAGCATTACTTGCTTTTTGCTTATGAATACAAGTGAGTGTTTTTATTTTTTTAATTCTAAATCTACAAAATATATTTTTTATTTAATTACATTCTTTTATTAGGGAGCCTTATTACAGTAGTGTAGATAAAGAAGTGCAGCTATTTCGTGATATTAATGACTGGGAAAATGAGTTAGATCGTACGATAGGAAAAAGTGTGCATTTAAAAAAGGGTTGGCGGTTATCTAAAGCAAATAAAAATTTTGAGATCTGTCCCAGGTAAATAAACTTACTTTTAAACTTAACCGTTTCAACCTATTAATGATAATTGAAGTGTGCTACATATGAATTGTTTTTAATTTTATTGTATTTGTAGTTTGTCTGAATATATAATTGTTCCTGCATCAGTAACTGATAGTCAATTAATAAAAGTGGCTCAGCACTTTCAAGGCAGCCGACCTCCAGTTTGGTGTTGGTCAAACGAAAAAGGTGCTGCTCTAGTAAAAATGTCTGAACTGTATCCAAGTATTACAGAAAGGACTCAAGAAAATATTATGTTAGAAAATATCCGTAAAAATCATCCGCGAAAACTGCAACCAG
Source organism: Eurytoma adleriae (assembly GCA_900480045.1). NCBI lineage: Eukaryota > Metazoa > Arthropoda > Insecta > Hymenoptera > Eurytomidae > Eurytoma > Eurytoma adleriae. Next base: position 101,076 of record UXGC01000281.1, on the reverse strand, counting down.
TCATCATAGAATTAAATAAAGATATTACTGTCAAAGCTGTAGCTTCGAGTTTTTCAAAATTTGTCCATTTGTGTTCTCCAGGTAAGATATTATTATACTAAATTATTAAACTATGAATAAAATAAATAATAAATAATATTTTTTTTATTTGCAGAGAGTGTTAGGCAATTCTTAATTCAAGAAAACAATTTTTATTCTCAGTTAGAAAGTACAAAGTGGTTAAAATATGTGTCATATTGCTTACAAAAATCAGTAGAGGCTAGTGAGCACTTGAACCTTGGAGTTCCAGTTATATTACAAGGTATTTTATTACAAATTTATTCTCATAATCTTTGTAAATTTTTATCAACCACATTTCTTTTTGTTTAGAGGGTGCTGGTAGAGATATTTGTTGTATTATTTCAAGTTTGGTACAATTATTATTAGATCCGCATTTTCGTACAATAACAGGGTTTCAAACTCTGTTACAAAAAGAGTGGATAGCTGCGGGTCATCCTTTCTGTGATCGACTTGGTCATTTAAAAAATGATGGTTCGGAAAAGGTAAATAAGAAACTTTCGTAGAGTGAAAAGTGTCAAGCTATAATTAATGATAATTTTATGCACCTTCCAGTCACCGTTATTGCTCTTGTACCTGGACTGTGTGTGGCAGCTCTGCCAACAATTTCCCGCAGAGTTTGAATTTACTGAAACGTATCTGACGACGTTGTGGGATACAGCGCATGTTTCAATTTTTGAAACTTTTATTTTTAATTGCGAAAAAGATCGCATAAGAGCAGCTACTGTAAGTTATTACCAAAGTTTTCATTTTGTCTCAATATTAGTAAACACAAAGAAAGAAACAACAAAAATTTTATAACTTTTGTAGGATCCAACCACTCGACTGGTGTTGCGCAGCGTATGGGACTGGCGGGAACAATTCAACGACCAGGATATCCTGCTCTTCCACAATCCGCTGTACATCGCCCCGAGTCCGCCTGACGAGCCTACTGACCAGTTGAGGTCGGAGTCTCTGAAGCCCTTGTGCTCCATACCCCACCTGGAAGTCTGGTCGCAGTGCTACTTCCGTTGGATACCCCACCTGGTGATAAATAATGGTGGCCGCAGTCAGGTCGAGATGTACGCGAGGCTCCTGCAGAACGACATTGCGCAGCTGCAAATCGACGCGAACGCGGGCGGTAACTCTACCTCACCCGTGGACAAGATATCCACGTACCTGCTGCAGATGAACATCAACAGTTTCTATCCGTTCAGCAACAAGAAGTCCGGGAACACAATAAGTACGCCCATTATCAACACGTCCTTCATCATGAGTGAGAGCATGATCGACGCCCAGAGCCTGCTCACGGCTCCAGACTGATTAAGTTGACGGCAATCGAGCGAGGACTCGATCCTTCTTCATTCGCCAATTCAACATTCTTTTTCTAGTGACGATATACTTTTTTATTCTTCCTTAATTAGAAATATTCAATTGTGGTGGTCACTCGGCCTAAGAAGTCTGATGTAAAAATCATACGTCCAGGATGATTGTACACCGTAGTGAATGAATTGCAAAGAGTTTAGGATCTGGATTTTTAAGATCGGATTCTGACGTGTTTTTCTTAATATTTAAAAAATGTGGCTTTTTATGAAGTAGATATATATATACATATATAGTACAATAATTTTGCTTAGCTAAAAGTACAATTTAATATATATATATTGGAGACATTAACGTTATTCAAATGAATAATCTAATTTTTCAGAATTTAATTCGTATGTTAGGGAAGTTCAGCCATACAAATATTAAGAAACGAATAATACAAATCTTTCTCAATGTAGATATTATATTATAGAAAAAAATTACAAAAAGATATTTCATTTTATAAAAAATGAAAATTCGTGAGTTTGGAAAAAAGGTATTGTTATATAATATGATAATGTAATATAAATGTGCATATTTGATCATATTTTTAGATAGTTAGCTGTAGTTTTTTGAACTGACACCAATTCTGTTTATTTGAATATTGCATATTCTCTTGAATTGTGAGTTTTAGACGATTTTTTAAGTGTTCTTAAAGAACGAAAAGAAATTATGTTGATCATTTAAATTAAATTTCAAATTTATACCATGTATCTAATGAAGTCCCCAACAACCATTTAAAATAATGTTTAACCTGTTAATATAGCTTCAAGTTAATACATGTACAAAATGTACAATTACTGATTAACGAATGAGATTTTTCATTTACATGTATCGTTTTCATTCAATTACAAAAGTAAACCAAAGTAAAAGTATTTCTTTTTTAATATAAATAGTGTAACATTATTGGAAATAATGCATTATAATAGTTGTTTTGTAACAAAAAGTTAACGTTATATTTTAAATGGTTTTAATGTTTTATACATGAACGTAATTTTATATAAACGTTTACCTGCGTGTTTTTCTGTAATCGCCAAGGCTTAATTAGGTGAAATCATGTTACTATTCTTTGATCTCGAACTTTTAAGTGAGTCGAAACATTATCCGTAAAATTTTAGTGACCACCAATTGTTAACTGTATATTTGGAACGCTCATTAACTAATAATGTTCAGAAGACGCATGAGACCAACAGTATATTGTGATTTTTAAACATTTGAAATGTTTTATTGTGTAAACGTAGTAACTTTCAAAGTGTCGTGTAGATCGGAGAGCGTTTATCGCACACAAAACCGATATATTTATACATTAGCCTTTGAACAAAAGAATTGCGGTTATTATTGTGCATTTTTTTCTATTATAGATTAAATTTTTGGAGTTTCGAGATTTACTACAAAAAGAGCAATCATTGTTGATGTATGAGGTAGCGTCGTCCGTTAAATGCTTATCATCGAACTAGTAACTTGTTAAGCCTTAACCTTTATAATTTATTTATAATTTATTTTCAACGAGAGCTTATAGGATAGTGAATAATGTTCAAACCGTGTTGAAATTTTTAAAAAATATAATTTTGTGAACTATTTTTTTAAGAATGACAAATAAATTTTTTAATGTACTAATTGTAACAATCAAACGATAAGTCTCTACATTCTTCGCCCATCACCGATTCGTTCATTTTTAAAGAAACTTAAACAAATAAAAATGATGTATAAACGATTCATACATTATACAGAGACCGTGGCGTAAGAAGAGAATCACCTGCGAGAAAATTATCTTCGCCGTTAAAACCGCGGCGCTCGGAAAACTTACGAAACACGTTGTAAAAATGCCAGAGTTGCAAACGCATAACACGTCCGCACGTAAATTTTAATTACTTCGCACTACCTTTCATATAAAAAGAGCGACTAAAACGCGCCGTGGTGACATCTCGGCGAGGAATACGTCTGGCCGATTGAATACATGTAACGATATAATAAGCATATCCTTCGGTAGCGAGTGAAAAAAAAATCAAAACTAGGAAGTGCTCTGACAAATGAACCTAAACGAGAGTGCAAATATACCACTCGTCCGTCGCAGAAGTATATACAAGACAATTTGAAAAGTGCCCGCGATATAAGCGCGCGTCTTTTTTCGCACTGAGTTATATTAATTTCGCTGTCTAAGGGCAAATGATTTCCTAACGATTTAACCCGATGACTTGCAGGCTTTTTGGGACGTCCACTGGGTAAACATCAAAGGGATAACGCTATCAGTTAGAAGCACATAAATCGATTAAACCACCTTTACTCGCTCCAGATTTATTACTAAATTCAAATGTTCCTGGCCCTCCCCCCATATACGCCTGCGCTATTATCCTATATGAAGACAGACCCAGTGGCGGGTTTCGCGGCTCACTAGGTAAGGTTGGTGGGCCTGGCCGGCAGCGCCAATCGATTCATTCGAGTGCCGGCGAACGTTCGGGAAGGAAGGATTGCTGGTGCGTGCGCGTTGCCTAGTACCTTCTCGAAAAAAACACGTAAAAAAGCACGGACCGTGCAGTCGGCAGAGCGAGTGTCCGCGCGCCAGCGGTATCTATAAGACGCAGTGCGAGCCGCCGCGAGGACGAGGACAGCCACGACTGACGCAGCGCTAAGGAAGCCCCTGGACGCAGAGCCGCACACAACAGCCCCGCACGTAAGTCTTCCCGTAGTAGAATCGTCTCGCGGCGATGCGTTAAAAAGGACGTGCGAGCATGTCAACCCTCTTCTGGCCCGCGTTAGCTGAACACCCGACTCGGAAGGGGTTGAAACGACGCGCGACGTTTCTCGGCTCGCCTCCGGCACCCCGGTCTAGTTCCCCCCCTCCCCCTGCCCGATGTCAACCTAGTTTTTCTTTTAGCGGAGCGGCGAGAATCGGAGCACGGGTTTTCGCGAGCGCCTCTCGGGGAAGCAGTGTAATTGGCATTTAAAGCGCATCTCGCACTCTCACTTTAAGTGTCGGCGAGTTTTTAAGTTTGATCGACAAGCTGTCGAGATATAAGGGATGATTTGTAGGTTATAGAGATTCGCGGTACTTGTTGCTCCGAAATGAATAATTTCTTACTGCATCTAATGCATCTCGGTGCTCGCGAAGAACACGCGCCTCTCGCGCGGTTCGTTTTTAATGACAGCGCGCAAGGACTTCAATATTTTGATAGACGAGTGTTGCACTTTTTTTGCTTTTCTTTATACAGTCTCTGATATCATTGTGTGTTTGTAAATAGTCACGCTCCTATTTAAATTTCGTTGAGTTTAATTCAATTAAATTTTGACTCCGGAAAGTGCGAAAGCTAAGAAATAAAAATAAATATATGTGTATCAGCTTTTACTTTGGATACTTCTGTAACTTTGACTCGTTAAATATTGTATCAAGCGTTTATAATTTAGTAGCGTAAAGCTTAATAGGTTGAAATTTATTTATATTCGAACAGAGTTCGTCTACAAACTGTTAACAAATTTCGCAAAAAATTATTTTTATTTTGTTACATAAATATAAATTATTAAAAGTTTTGTTATCAGTTTGTTTCTCGCGGTCGGCTACAACACGTGGGACTTTTAATTTAATCTTGGTCAATCGCAAATTTTATGTCATTATTATCGCATGTTCCGCATTACTCACTATATTCCTTGTACGTAACAAAGTTATCATCCTAATTAGATTTATATCTTGCAGCCGTTAATAATGTCCGAAAGTACAAAGCATTATGGAACAATTATAATTAAATAAATTAAATATATTACGCTAACGAGATTGTATGCAATATACGTTGCTAAACTTATCTTTTCTTGATTATTTATTAATTTATAAGTCTAAAGTGTGTTTGCCGACAACTTCAAATATTGCATAATATTTTTTTTATCGATATTTTCAATAAAATCGGAAAAATGGATGCAATATCCCGATATTCACTTTTTCAACTGGTCTGATAAAAGTGATTCTACGATAAAATTGTTTTATTAGTTGGAACAAATCACTTAATTGCTGCGGGAAGTTTTATTAAAACATTTTTCCAATTTATTCAAAGAATTTACTTGTTCACCAGATTGGAAATATTGACTTTATTGAAGGCTGATTGTCGTGTGTTATATTAAAAATCGCGATCACGCTGTACAGTTAACGTTAATAAAGCTTTTATCAATATCTGAAAATGATGTTTGAAAGTGTCGATATATACCATCATAGTTCACTATTTTGTTTAAACTTGCGTTATTTAACATATTCTAGTCTTTAAAAATGTAAAAGAAATTACACCCGCAGTGATAATTTTCTTAATTAACATACTTTTTCGAAAAAAATTTAAGTGTTTAACGACCAAATCGACTAAAATAATACACGCGTGGATCGGAAGTCTTTCTAGTAAAGTTTGTAAACAACAAACTATACCCAACTGCATTAATGTAATTGGTTACACAGTTCTGCATGCGAACGTCTATTCGTTGCTAAATCCATTTACCGCGCCGATGGCAATAGGCCAAAGAAAGTAATATAGAATCCACGTCAAAGGTACTTGCGACGAGGCGGCGTGTTACGGGCACCTCTGGGAGCTCGCACAATTCTCCTATCCAATTCCAGAATTTTCACGCGACATTCAAAACCGACGTTTTCTGTTTATTTACGAAATGTTTCTCGCTTCTGGAAGCATATACTTATAGAAAAAGACGGATACACGAGTAGTCGGTGTTTTACTGGCGCGCGCGTGAACTTAAAAGAGAGAGGATCTCACTGCGATAAGATAATGCGACCGATGTATAGTCTTTTTCCACTTTACTGAAAAGTCTCTCCTTATCAATTTTCATTTGGCTGCGCGTTCAACGTAACTGGCGTGCATGTCACTGGCGCGAAACGTTGTATTTTAGCTGCATAAGGACAATAAGCGAGGCGACTTAATAGAGTGCCATAAATTTTACAACAAGAGTGCTCCGTGTTAAAATTACGTTAATCTTTCTTATCGGGGGATCATTCGTTCGGGCGTACTTTTATGACTCCATTACATCGACGCCTCTGCACCGCAGCTTTATTACGTATACTAGCTTTTATTATACAACTTCTACGATTAAATAAAGTGAAATAAGATCAGTCGCGCAAAAAATATAAGTTAATTTATTATCGTAGATAGTTTCAAAATGAAAAACTCTAAAATTACGTTTATTATATTAAAAAGACTATTGTCAATTTAAATAAACGGTAACGTTAATAAATCTTAAAATAAATTTTTATATTACAGTTTTATTAAAAAAGTTTATAAACGAGTAATTAAAAATTTAATTTATAAACTTGAGCTATTTTCGAACAAAATTGAAGAGAAAGGCATAAACGACCAGTGGGTGATTCATTGCGTATTTTCAAAAATAGCAGCACTTCCGAAATCTCGCGGAAAGTTGCACAACACTTGGTCAAGTTTAAGCTGCGGGCACTGGACTGAGGAACTTTATATATAAAATCCGCTCCGTGCGCAGAATTTTCGCACTACTCTCATTGTTTACTTCGGATCAAAACTTTATCTGTTAAAAAATATGAAAAATGTGAAACATAACAATGCATATTCATTTTTAAAGAAATGAAAAAAATTTATCTTTTTTAAAAATTCTGAAACACGTTCCGAGCTGGACGTAAACAAATGAAAAATATCTATTTGTGCACGTCTAAAAGTACTAGTTTACTAATTTAAATATTTTCTTCACTTAAAAAATGCTTTACGTAATTTTAATAATCACAATTATAGAAGGTTAGGCGTATTATCTGAAAAAGAATTTGACGTAATTGATGCCAAAGGAATAAAAGAAGCGTAACAATGCAAAATCAAAGATAACAGCGTGAAAGAGATAGGGTTACAATCATCGTGCTGCAAATATACTGATGCACGTCTTGCCTAACAGTCGCTTACATAATTATCGCTGATTGACGCTAATGAATCTCAACAATTTGATCTTGATAAGAAGAAATTTCTTTTCAAAATTCGCGTGTCGTATATGCAAATCAAACTGTGCTTTAAAATCTCTTTTATTCAATTTTAATTTATTTATTTACTTAGATATAAACTAAATTCTGTTGGTATAAATTCCCAAGAATATAAATCCATATTTCATGTTATAAATCAAGTTCATAAATATTGAACTATCTAAAAAGCATTGCTAATAAGAACTAAACAGACTAATTAAATTTGTATGCATTTTTGTTCTTTTCATTATTTACCCAGTATTACTGCTATTTTAAAATTTTAACAAAATAAACACGGGCGTTTTTGAAAAAAACCGTAAAGCCGTGCTCACGACGCGCTCACGTGTGCAGCTCGTGAAATTCCGGCGCGATCACCTGAATTAGGTAAAAAAAATCATTACGTACAACTTAACTTGGCGATAACATGTGTTCTAAAATTCAATGTTGATTAATGGCTCATTACAATAAGTGATTCTGAATTATCACAATTTTAGAGCCGTTACAATTATTCACACATATCCGTAAAGCACTTACGGTTTTATTTTTAGTCTAAAAGAATGTTTCAAGTTACTGACACAAAAAATTATTTTTAGCCGGAACAAAGCTGTCTAAGCCCAAATAAGGAATTAAAAGTGTCAGACATGAAAGGCGCCCGGCGCGTAGGCTAAAGGTGTCCGTAAACCAATACCTTCCCGCTCTGAAAGCTCGCGTCTCAACTTTAACGAGGAGTAACAAAGCTCGAAGGCCAAGATCCGCGCTCGGAAAGTTTGCCGGCGAGCCGCGCTTTAATTCTCGCTCGCGCGACGTGCCCGTTAATTACTCCAAGAGAACGGAATCCGCGCTAAATTGTTTCCTTTCACCGCGACCAGCGAGCAAACGGGAAACGGAAAATAACGAAGCAGGAAAAAAAAAGAAAATAATGCAACCCGTGCTTGGCCCAACGAGATTATTTAACGATCCCGCCCCGCAATGGGGACGTGGCACATTCGTTAATCCGGTTAGGGGCCGGCGTTGGTATATATTCGATTAAACCCCGGGATGCACTTTGGCTCTCGTATAAAAAAGTTCTATTCGCTATAGAGGCTTGCTCTCTATTTTTCGCCCAAAGCGCGACCCACTTTTGGGTCGACGGCACCCCGCGCGTGTCACCGCGATAGGAGCACCTGATCGCGGGCGGCGGGAGAAATTACCCGCACTTCGGTAGCGACGGCGAAGCCTTGACATGGGGCCGCGATCGACTACCCCATGCGGCGCTAAGAGTGAAACTTCTTAATGGATCGGACGCGGGGACCTTACACCGCCATAAATTTAACGATTAATCGTAAACTTGCACTTTGCTATTACTATTGGTTTAATACGTTTTAATTATTTGCTTAAATATTATTTAATTATTGAAAAGATGTAATTATTAAAATTATTAGTTATAATTTTTTAAGTATAAATTTTGTGAAATTAAATAATCTTATTTAAGTTTCGTTTGAAAAGTATTTTTTAAGTGAAATAAATTATATAAAGAAATTACTTAATATTACGATAAAAAAATTTGTGAAAAAATTGTAGAAGATATTTTATAGATAGAAGTCCATTTCAACACAGCGTTCAGTGCGATTGTAGTTATACTCATCTTATTTTCTATTCACTACGTAACTTTGGGTCATTCTTTGCTATCTCTATTTGTTTTTGATAGACGTACACTGCTATTGCTTACTCGATAATGGGCATCGATGCCTCGTTACGCTACAATTTCTACTGCATAAATAACTTTACATATACTTTGCTGCCTTTTCTGCATTTTTTCCTTCTACGTATTATGCGATCGGATGAGATTTTAAAACCGACCAAATAAAATAAAAGCGTACGAAACAGTTTAAAAAAAATGTTTCCTTAATCTTCAATATAATATTACTTAATAGTATCCAGTGACGCCGAGATTAAATGACGTACAAATCGATTTTTCCTGAATGTTTCTAACAGTATTCACTTCTTGAAAGTTTTATTTGTATTTATAATATTTTCCGTTAGAATTTACGATTTTACCATGATATTACGCAACTTACGCGGAGAAAATTATTATATCAACGCAACTGCAAAACGAGAACCACGCATAAATAAGAATTCCGCGAATTAAAAGTTACGTCTGCGAATCCGTTATAAGGCAGGAAAAAAGTCGCCGATAGCGCGATCGAAAAAATCTTCCCGACTGTACGCACGAGTCATCGTCTTCTTTTAACCGGCTCATTAAGCGGCCGCCGAGAGGAAAAAGTTCCGGTCGATTGGTTGCGCGCGAAATTTCCCCTTTCGCCGTCCCCTATACACACTCGGCGAGAAAAGTCAGTCGGCGAAAGATGAAAAATCGCTGCACACGCGGCTGTTCAGCGCGACATCATGAGGCATCCACGCGGTGAAGCGCACGCGCCCTCGTGCCATATCATAATCAAGGCGCGAAGGTCTCCCTCGCGGTTTTTTAAAAAAATATCTGGTGGGTCGGAGAAGGAACACGGCATGGGCGAGTATTTGCGTCACGACGCGGAATTCGCCCCGAGCTTCTTCGTCTCGTTACTCGCGCGGGGATATGTTTGCATTATGCTAATGTACAAAAGTTGTAGTAACATTAAAAAACTTGTATCTATAAAGAATTGTAAATGTAGGAGGGTTCGGTATTTTATTCTAATTAAATAGAATAAATAAAATTACAGTAACTGTTTATTATGAAAAAATTTAACGTGTGTTTCAAAAATTAAGTAGTAATCATTGCACTTAAGCGATGTTTTTCAATTCAATATCAAGTAATTATTCAATTATTACTTCAGCAGGGTAACATTAAGTATCTTAATTCTATCCATTTTTCCACTTATTCATAAGAAAAACCAGAATGACGCACATTGTGAACGAACGAAAAATCCATCTTAAAAATTAATCAAAAAATAATCAGTAAAACAAACTTGACGCGCCTCGAACGAATCATAAATCTATGAGAAAAAAAAACCAATTGCTCGGAGTTTTTCCGAAAGTAAAAAATCATTCAGCCGTCGCTTTATCTAATTTTCGAAAAAAAAAAGGCGCAGCATAGACAATTAGTACTCTTGTAAGTGGGAGTCGCACACATCCGTATCGCGTCTAATCGGCGCGGTCGCTTCACCGGCGTCAAAAATTAGTCACCGCCGCGATAAGGCATTGTCTTGTCAAATCTGTAAGTGCAAGGAGGAGAAATATAATAGCGACTTGCGTAAAGTGCCATTAGCGCCGAAGTTTATGAGCGTTCGACGGACAGTTTTACAATGGAATTCCGTGCGTCCTATATGCATCGGTGCAATCGGCGATATCAGCGCAAAGCTACGCAAGTCGCGAAATCGCTGATAGTGGCGCTAACGAAATAGCGGAAATGCACGATAATATTGTATAACGTCGTTTGATGCTGTACAACTCGAAGGAGAGAGACAGTTTACAATTTGTTATACCGATGTCGATAAAAAATCATTCACGTGTACTCGCCTATTCATATTAACGATAATTATTTAAATGATAAAATACTTTGTTTCTTTTTGTTTTTAGTAAGAATTTTAAACTTTGTTTCAAAAGTTAAATACGAAGTATTGTTTAAATTAAGTTTATAATCTGCATTCCCCGGATCATCGCGTTGATAAAAAATAAGCGCATAGACTTATTTAAATTATTTTAAAATTTGTCAAGGGACCATTAATTCTCGGATGGTATTTCGTATTCTGCTTAAACGTGATTTATAAGTTCGACTATAGTTTTTAGTTGATACTATTATCAAGTCCGGTTTAAACCAGATTTCTTTATAGTTTATCCAAATAAACGAGAGCATCAAAAGTACTTTTGAAAAAGTTGCAATGCTTAATTACGCTGAGATTTACTTTTCAATTAAATTCATTTACTGATTTTTATCATTTTGCAAATAGAATTTATATAACGTAGAAGAAAACTGATATCACTATTAATTGTTAATTTGTTAATGCATTATTATCTGTCTTTCTCGAAATCTAAATTAAAATTTAAAGCGATCCAACTTTAACATACATAAATACTTTCGTGTATACAAATTCAATAATTATAAACAAATTTTGCATCGAAGCGACTTATCAATCAAAATATTTATCTTGTAAAAACGCGAAAATTCGGCCAAATTAACGCAATTGTCACTGCAGTTTACCTTCGAACTCTCCCCTCGGCAAAAATATCACCTGCACCTAGACTCTAACGCTGAGTATTAGCCGGTGTACTCCCACTGCCTACGTGACATGACGATCGCACGAATTCGTAAGTCGTAACGAAATGAGCGTCCGTTAAGTAAGTACGTGCGATCGCAAGCTCTTTAATCGCCACGGGCCTCGAGAAAACAAGAGAGAGAGAGAGAGAGAAGAAAATGCCTACACGCACACTCACGCGCCTCGGAATGTCGTTTTACTCAGAAAAAGTCATCCGCAACACACTGCCGATAGAAAGGAAGATGCTTCTGTCTCTCTCTCGCGATAGCGAAGCCATCGGGGAGCCGCGCAAAATAGAGGCGCGATAAAGGAGATAACCCCAAATCGTCTTTTCTTCGCTCGCCCTCCCCCCCATTCCCCCTCGGCGATCTCGGCCGGCGTGGTGTTAGTGAGCGCGGGGGTCGAGAGGTCGGCCGCCGTTTCACACTCACACGGGCGCGCACCGGCCGCCCCTCTCTGTCACCGATACGCCGGCGCGCCTCGCGGGGAGAATAAATGAGAGGCGGCGGGTAGGAGGCGGGAAGCAGCCCCGGCGCTACTCGGCTCGCACTTTGGACCGCTTGCGATTCGGCCCCCGGAGGCTTTTAAAGTTCGAATAAACCGCGGCCCGCCGGCTCAGTGTCGCTCCGACGGCGCATCGCAACGCACCATCGCTCGCTCCGCAGCCCATCGCTGATTAGGCGCACCCACCCCTCCACCCCCGCAGCGACGAGTCCCCGTTCTGCCACCATGGGCCTTTAGCCGGACGAAAGAAAGAAAGAGAGAGAAAGAGAGAGGAAGTGCGCGAATAAGCGGAACACGTGTGGAGACACGCGCACCTTATAATCGATTGAATTTCGGCGCGTCCGAGAGAGGAGGCCAGAAGGGGGTGGCCAATCATTTTTTCTCTGCGCAAGAGGTACCGACTGATCGTTTAGAAACACAGGGAATTAATAAAAATGTCCGAAACAGAGTCGAGAAGTTACACGTCGAACGGCAGCATGATCGTCGTGAGCAACAGGTTGCCGTTCGTCCTGAAGAGGAACGAGGCCACGGGGAAGCTGGAGCGCAAGGCCAGGTGAGTCGATGATCTTTGTTCGTTTGCGCTTTATTGTTGGAGGCTGCGGGTGAGATCGTTTCCTTATTACCCGAGCGGCGAGCTTATTGTCCGCCGCCGCCGCGAGGCATTGTTCCTACGGAGCGGCAATATCGCCGATCGATTTCTTATTGCCTCTTTTATTTCTTTTCTTTTTTACGGGAGTTCGACTGACTCGAATAGTTCGCGGAAATTGGACGAGCGATTTCGAAGAAAATCTGCATGTTTTATAGTGACTTTGCGCGTCAGTCACCTCGTGCCTTTTGTTTTATCTTTGCACGTGAAGAATCATCTGATTGGACAAACGGCAGTGTTTATCAACATAACTCATTGTAACATTTTTCGCGATTATCGAGTTATTTATATCACTTGTGTTGCAAAATGAACGTTTTTTTTATGTTTGTAATTTTTTTTAATTGATTTGCAATCTTTGGTTATTAAAAATATAAGCTTTATCAATTCAGTTCCACCCTTAAAAAAACTTACGTTTAATAATAAAAACACGTAACTTTTATAATTAAAATGCCATTAAACTAATATTGTAATTGAAATTTATATTTTTTATTCTCACCTACGTGTACATTTTCATATTCATAATTTAAATACTTTAATTAAAATGAAAGTACTAAAGCTTTTTCTAGTACTTTAAAAGAAAGCTTAGTACTTAATATTCAATTTCCTGATATATATTCTATTTTATTCACAAACAAGTGCGGTTATTTTACTATTTGCAATTAAAAACTGCTCAATTCATTTAAATAAATATTAAATTGATCATAGATATTTAAAAAATACCAAAACAAAACTTGATAAATTCTTTAACACTTATATTATTTACAACTCTCATAAGTGTTATGGTGCATTACACCGAACTTAAAAAAGATTACTTCGTGAAAAATACGTAAGGAAAATCATTATCGTTTAAAAATTTAAATATACATTTTTCCTGATTTATTTGTTTACTGTTAAATATTTCTCGGTATTAATTGGTTATAAGTTTATATCTATTTTTTATTAATGAAGTCACGGTGCATTATGTTAAAGATAACCTAATGTTAATAATGTTATTGATGCCTCTTTATCGTATATCGCCCGAAAGTCAAGTTAAGTACTGACGCCTTCATTTTTTCCCCCGGCCGAAGATTTAAGATTTCACAATATGCGAATCACGTTCTCAGATTATGACATTTTTTTCAATACACTCTTCTTTTTTAGCCGCTCGATAGTTCTAATCGCGATAAATTTTTGTTTAATCTTTGAAAACAATTACGAGATTTCGTCATTTTTTCGTTCGATAAAAAAATTTGACCACCCTCCGTCGCTCGTGCCTACGGTTACGAAACAAATTAAAGAGCGTTTAATTGCACGTTTTCTTTTTAATATTATTTCGCATTAGTAGCGCGAGAAAAAACACAATGTAACGGCCGACGTACGTCAAAACATTAAATTACGATTTGTCTTAATGGAGATCAGAATTACCGAAAATGTATCATTCGATACGTGATGATGAGTCATTTGCACAGTCTCTATAATCAGTTTTTTGTATGATCATAAATGCATACACATTTTTTAGTTTTGCACGAGTTGCTATAAAAAGAAATTTCTCACTTTCTAGTAAAGTACTCCTACTTTAAAAGAAAAAAAAATTCATCCCCACATCTGTAAAATAGACAAATTTTCATGAAATCTCGCGAGTCATCTCCAATGTACTAAGCTCCACTCCTCTAAATCAGTGCACCTCCATGTAAGTGCAAATTTGTCTCCTGATTGGGACCTCTCCTCGCGGTCTTTATCGGGTCCCGCTGTGCGTCACACGCGACGGAGACGAAAGAGCCCACCACGTCAAAACTGATTTATCGAAAAACAGACGGCACGCCGCCTCTTTATCTCCCTCAGACTGTGTGCTTTTAAAAGAAAAACTCGACACCCCCCCTGTCCCCCCCTCGTCCTCTCCCTCATCTTCTTATTAATAAGTGTCGAAAGAGACGAGGCGATAAGTGGCGTGTAAGAAGCACGATAGGGAGAAAGCGACAGGAAGATAGCGAAAAATGGGGCATTGGCATCTACGGGGGCTCGCGCGCCTAACGAGCGGCAAAGCGCCGGCGATAATCGGCCTTACTCTAGGCGATCGTTTATATTTTTAGATACAGAAATTATTTATGCCGGGGGAGGTCGCCGGAGTGATTGTTCGATGGATTGATTGTGGATAAAATTTGTCATTCTGGTGTTGATCTTGAGTATCTAGTTTTGAAAAATGAATTTGACTGTGATCGGGTCGTAAATGCAGGTTTTGAGGATGGTGGTTAGTGATTATGATACCAGATGATGCGTCATATTTGCCTGGGATAATCGGAATTTCGATAAATTACCAGTATTGTTGTGGTACTATTGATTTTTGTAGAAAGTTATATTAATGTGCCATCTGTTTACGAGTGCAAGTATTTATTTAATGATAATTTTAATAGAACTGAAAGACTACGTAAACTAAAATTCTAATCAAATATCTCTTTGTTTCTAAAAATGTACTGAAAATTTGTTGATAATCTTAAACTGAACACATTTCTTGTCTTATCACGCTAAAATTCATATCTTTCAATTTATCAATAGCTTTATAAATATCTTTCAATTTTTTATAGTTATATTTTGTAAGATACGTTCGAGTGCATTATATGCTTAACGATTTCTAAAAAGAATACTAATTATTAACAATTAAAATTGTCATTAAAAATAATAAAAAAAGAATCATTACAATTAAACACGTCATTTGCCGTTGTCACAAGCTGAAATCTCTTTCACTGCAGTCGTCCTCGTAAAATTCGAATGGATCATCGGTAAATCGGGCGCTGAAAAATATTGTGAGACAAAACGATGCGCTCGGTTCACGTGAGCGAAAAACAGAGGCACGAAAAGAGGGAATACGGGGTTATCGCTCGGCGGTTTATAAAGCGGCGAGCGCATCTCGATAAGGGGTTGTAAGAACGAGGCGAGAAAAAAGGAGGAGCACGGGCGTTACAGAACGGGGCGAATCGCCCGGCGTGTAGCGCGCGCTATCTGACCTCTCGCGACTCGTTATCGGCAATCGCCGCGCTCGCGAGGATGAAAACACCTAAAATAGGTCGCTACGGGAGACGGAACGTGACGATCGCGCTCGCGCTCAAATCGATCGAGCAAAAGCCGGAAGAAATAATTGTCAAAGCGCGGAGAGATCGATTGCTGCCGGAGTGCTTGCTAATTTTTCTCGTTTTCTTTTGTACAAAATTATATGAAATCGGTATTGTTTTGGTAAAATTGATAGTGAAAAACGTTCAGGAGGTGATAATCAGCTGTTGCACACGAACGCGATGACTTGCAGTGTACACAGCGGGAGTCTATTTACTTTCCCGCTCTCGTCAATAAATTTACAAATTAAGGAAAATCGTAGTATTAATGAGTATTTATAGATATCAGCTGATGTAAATTAGTTAATGCTACAGTTACAATCATTTTCAAACCATGGAATAATTCGTTAATCTCCCATTCATTGCAATTTCGATAATTTCAGTAAGACTAAAAAATTAATTGTCAGATCGGTAAAATCAAGTAAAAGGAGCCAGACTGAAGCAATATTTTTTTTAATCGAATTGCATAATTCTCCGGCTACGTATCGATTTAATGACAAAAAATCTCACATTCAACAGTAAACACATTGCTCTAATCAGCTGCATAACATCGATTCACTTCTCGCAGATGCTAGATAATAATTGTTGCATTGTATGTTTACAAAAATTGTTTTGGTTCACTTATGTGGTTTCATTTTATCACAGATCAGAACTTTGTCTCTGTTTGACTTGCAAGTAATTTCACCTTTTAGACTCCTTTTTTGTTTCACGATAAAAAACCACAATTTAAATAAATTTTTAAACTACAAGATTCCATAAAAAAGCTAATGTTTAGACTGTAACCCATTTTATCGCATTAAATCTTCAGAAAAAGATTGTACAAAACTATCTCGTCCGTCGCTGTTGATAAAAAAATTGGCAAAACCACGCAAACACACGCAAGAAATTTCAATTACGCTGTTTAGTCTAGTCCGCGTTATCTCGCAATATCAAGGCCTCGCATTCCCGCGAGGGTCCAGGCGAGGCGAAAAAAAGGCCGCGACGAGGAAGCTGCTGCAGGACTTTTTCGCCGTGCGCGCACGCAAGGTCGCGGCGGGATCACGTGAGGCGCCGCGAGGATCGCGCGCGCGACCACTGATAAGGGCCGTCTATCAGCCGGCGAGTGCATGCCGCGGCTCGCGAAAAGTTTGTTTACTCGCGAATAGACGCAGTTGGCGGCGGCGGAGTGATTCATTTTTCGCGGGAGACGCGCGTCTATTTCTAGTCGGCTGCAGCATCGGCGCGACTTCCTTATCGATCGGCCGCGCGTCTGGCTTTTCCGTAATTTATACATCCGGCCCGCGTGGATTTCTGTTTACAATTCTGGAATCTGCGGGGTTTTTTCCCTTGATGAGCGAGCGACAGGTACAATTTGCTCTGTAATAGACTTTTTCACGCGATAACGGCGTATTACTGCTTAAAGAAATTGAAATAAGCTGTTGCCGCAATTTTTTTCAATAAAAGTTTGATACCGACGTTAAAAAAAAAACTTTACGAAAATAAAATCAAAGCGGAAGTTCAGAATATCCAGCTTATCGCTCGTCGTTACCTCATTAGGGTGATAGTGGTAAATCAGATGAATCGCTCGAATCGCCGGACCGACGTCAATGAACAAAAAAAAGTGGCGTGAAAAGAGAGAGAGATAGCGAGCGAGCGACCAATTGAAGCTGCGTCCGAGGGCGAATTACGGAAATATTTCTTTCCTTTCATAAAATCGACACGCGACGCACGTGATAAGTGCATGTACGCGCGCGTCGCGATACGTCAGCGTTTCGGGAGCGACCTTAGCCGCTGACGAAATCGGTAACGTGCGAGGCTGCTCTACTTCTCAAATTATCTTTCTGGCTCTCGCTCTTCTCTCCTTTTTTCATGGGTACATTATTCGCAAAAATCGCGTTAACTGCCTCACGGTCGTACGGTTCGAAGATACGAGGAAAAGCGTTGACTTTTTTCTCCGCGAACGAAACTTCTTGGCCGCTGAAGCCGATGGTAGGAAAATCTTGACACTTGTCGAGGCTGCAGTGGAAATTGCAGATGAACGTAACTGAAATTTTACGACTTCTTAAACTCTGGCGATTCTTGGTCAGCCGTGATGAATTTTTTTATTGTTTGTTTCTGTAAAATTGTACCAAACTTTAATGATAGCAAGGTTCCTACTTGATAGATGACGATGATAAATTAGTAATTACATTCATTAAGTGATAACTTACAAAATAGTCTCAGTTTCTGACATTTAACTTGACACAATCTCCATCGTAATTCGAGATAAGTACGACGTTGAGGGACACTTCAATTATTAAAATTGAAGCTTTTTTAAATCCTCATTCGATTCACAGAGAAAAATCGTAAGGGCTGTGGCCTTTAGAAAGACGCAACAATCGATAGATTTCAAGGCCTCCCCCTACTTTAGTTACAACATTTAAATCGTCTATCTTTCATTTCAAAGACGACGAAATCATACTTTATTCTTTCAAAGTGATATCTTGTTTTTAACATTACGATTTTCATTCATAAATCAGTTTTGTCTTACTTTAGTAATTCATACTATTAATTTCCCACTCAATTTTTGTTCAGTGTGTATTTACTGGTAGCAAGGAAACGATCATTTTTTATCGAGTCATCGAGAACGAATTTTGTTGCTTAAAATTTAATTTAAGCGTAATCTTCAATTTTCATTGTATTAGATAAAAATACGTCCTTGTAAAGGTATTAATTGATGATGTACTTGCAGTGCCGGCGGCCTTGTTACCGCAGTAGCTCCAGTGGTCATAAACGGAAATGGAGTCTGGGTCGGGTGGCCGGGCATGCACATGGAGAACCCGGACGAACCAATCCCGGAATCCGACCCTAACGACAGAACACCTACCGCTGGCCTGTTATCTCGTAAGGTAAGGAAAATTCATTTTTTGAACCACACCTTTTTTTATGTTACTTTTTATCTTACTCAATTTTTATCTTAATTATGTACAAATTGTGAATATTACATAGATTAACGGATTAATTATTTTGATTGATCTTTTCCGTATATTGCAAAAAATTCTGAGGTGATAATTAGTGGAAATTAAAAATATTTGTAATAATTGCGCACTTTTTAAAATGATAAATCAAACGAAGTAAATCTGTGAACATATAACAACAAATAAAATAAATAAACAAAAATTAATGCTAACAATTATCAACAAGTGTGCATATTATGAATGTACATATAAGAAGCAACGTACTATGAAAGTTGATGCAAATACGCAGTACTAAAATAACACTTTAATTCTAAAAATAAAATGGTTTGCATTTATAATTCAATAATAATAACGTTGCCGAACGTTTGAGGGATTACATTAAAGACAATGAAAATTAATCATTTTCTTGACTCATGAGTAGTTTTATGTAAGTAAGATAAGTAACTTAATGTTAATAAAATTATGATTAATAGCCAAATTTCAAAAAAAGTATATTTGCGGAAATGTTAATCGTCACACATTAAGCATATAAAATGCCTGCTCTATTAATAGATTTAATGCCGGTAAATAACGAAGAAATTCGGCGAGGTACTACGCATCCTCGACTCTTACGTACGATTACGATTTTTATTTGCGAAAAAAGTTAAGGTGCGAAACGAACCGTGATGCATTCACGATGCTATTTTAAACGCCGATGAATGGTTTCCGCTTCGTTCGAAATCAGACGACGATAAAGTATGTTTTCCTCAATCCCATTACGCGATCGTTTAAAAGGCATTATTGTAAATTCTGGTACTTATTAATTGGAAAATTGGTCGCGATCTGACGTTTCACTTTAATTCATCGTTTAATTTGTATTTTTATCATTTAGGAGATTTTAAAGCTTTTTAACGACAGATTCATTGGAGAGTAAAATAGGTCAGGTGATGCAACAAATCAGCAGCGTATAATGGTCCATCACGTGACTTAAACTTGATCTGTAACCCCCTAAACATGAGATATCATGCCAACACTCTATCGCTCTCTAACATCTCATCATTGATACAATATTTAGAAACGTTTTATTAAATGAGAGCGATAATTTTATTTTAATGGTAATAGTAATTTTAAAAAAACTATAAAGAAATGTTTAATTGATGGATTTATTCAGTTTTAATGGGTGGCTACGAATTTGTCTTAATGTATTCACGCTTAAATGCGTTATAGTATAAATTAATAATCTTTAAATTGACAATCCAGTTAAAATTGTCGGAGATTAATATCGCGTATGCAGTGAATTGACCTGTATTATACGCCGCAATGAAAAGATCCGATTATTCGACAACGAATAAATATCGAACGATAAGCGAAATGAATTTTCATTCGATTAACCTGGCGCCTTAGAAAAACGACGACTCTGCCACTCAAAACGCGATTTACTAAACTTGAAAACTGCATCGCAACCAATAACTTCGCCGAAAATGAGAAAAACTAAATGGTTACTTTCCATTGTACCTGATATCGAGAAAAGCTACTTTTTCGACAGAATATTATATCTCGCGAAACTAATATTCCGGTGGAAAATCACAATCACGAAGCTCGTCGCGCCTCTCCGAAATGTAAATAAGAATCAGCCGATTTGGCTGTGCAGCTGTGAAATTCCCCTCGACCTTGGCATTGAGAGCGAGCTCGAGCACGCACCTCGCCGGTGGTTGACTCATTCACGCGACCGCGCGTCGAATTCGCAGTCGTTCGCCTGCAATAAATAAATCGAGTATTGATTTACTCGCGGCTAGCTGCACTAATCGAACTGTCAGGGAGTCTGTTGAATTGATGTTTGATGTCGCAGGTCTCTAATTTGCTCATTTTCTTTAATTTTTAAATTCATTAAATTACTTATTTTTTTTATATTCTATTGTGTCGTTCGAACTGTTGTTATAATTGCTTAAATTTCTTTAATTTATTTTAAATTAAATTGTAGTAATATAATCGAGTCGTTTAAGAATTATGTGGATACTTGTTTTTACATAATTTTTTTTACATTTTAATTAAAGTAACTAAATGTAAATTTAAAAATAATTCGCTTTTATTTATAATCGAAATAAGCTACTACTCCAGAACGACGATCCATGTTGCGCGCGTACAATAATCCGATCAAGCGCGCATCCCCACGTCTGCCTCTATAACGCATTCACCACTGATTTTTGAGCCTCGCCCCGTCGCCTATCGATCGCAACCGCTCCTACTACAACTCGCACAAAAACACGTCTGATCGAATTTATTGCTTAACCCAATAACGGCCCGCGGTCGCCTCGCCTCCCTGGACTTAACCGGTTTTCTCCCGGGAGTACAATAAGAGGCGGAATCGACGGCTTATTGATTTTCCGCGAGGCACGATACAAAAGGTCACCCGGGTTTATCGGGCCTGTCGCGTGTAAACACTCGGGTTGCCGAAATCGCGCGTGCACGTGTTACCGTCGCGCGAGATACGATTTCGCACGGGATGCGGCCCGGACGTCGCGAAGATATCCCCCGTCTGCTCGCATTATGTTTAAACTTTTTCTTTTTTGGGGGGAGGGGTTTGTTTTACGCAGAAAAAATTTCTAAAACGAACGAAAACTCGAAAAATTGTTAGTGATTAGTAAATTTTGAAATGTTCACATTTAATTTTGTTGTACTAATTTATAATAACTTTTAATAGTCACTAAACTGTAGTTATTGTTATTCTTCTAGAAATTTTTAATGGAACTTTATTCTCCTTATTTCATCGTCTCTTTACTAAAGTTTTGTAAATTATCGTTTCATTAAATTTTATTGCACGTGGATGACAAATTTACGATTTCCACATTTGGGAATAATTTACAAATTAACCTTATTAGGTTTGTATTAGAGAATTAAAGTGGAAGTAAGAGATATAATGTAATTGGGACACTTGGAAACGCAAACGTTTATTCGAAGGTGGGGCACAGTAGGCTCGGCAGATCATAGTAAGCTTTTACTGTTTAACTTTTCCTGTTTGTACTTTTTCTAATTAGGCGGTGTTTATTTAGAAAATTCCAATTTCTAATTTGGACTCGTGATTAATTTTCATACGACCAAACGTTGATACCTGTTTAATTATTTCTACAATTTTGTAGATATCTGAAGAATCGTGTCTCCTAAAAGAGTATATAGTTTACTGAGCATACCAAATTGCGAACGATAAGTTTTCCATATTTGTTTGATACAAGCAATTTAAATTTAGATGATTATCAAGGTTGCATTAACAGAATGATGAATATTTTCTCATCTTCTTCATTAGAGCACAATCATTTGTGCAATTCCAAAATTGCACGTATGAATTACATTGAAGAGTATTTTTTTTCTTCTGCATGTCATACTACTTGTTTTTCTTTTCATATTACTATTCTTTTTTTTTCTCTTTTTTTGATAATCACTTACGTTTAAAATTTAGATAAACTGAAAAATAAGTATAAGGGCTTTTTCGAAGTGTCTGTGTTAAGTAACGCTCCCCTAGAGATCCTCATAAAAATTTATGCTACAATTCGATTACATAAGGCGTTTGGACCTTACGACAGCCAGCATAAATTTATTCCCTCGTAAATCTTTAAAAATCTGGCCACTCGAGCTGATATTTTCAGTGACATAATGAATCCAGTTAAAAAGAATATTTATTAATTAGGTTACGTCGCGAGCACTCGCTTTAAACGGAACATCCTTGAAACAATCGCTTTTGACAACAATGGACGTTAAATAAAAACCGACAGTGCGTTTCCGAGGAAAAAATACGAGAGACCTCTCTGTCTGCCGAATTTCGCTAAAGGTCGCGCGGAGTGCAAAAGCCTTTTATCGCCTCGATTGCAATTTGCGTCAATCGATAAGCGTACGCTCTCGCCTGTTTTCTCGAATGCAGCATCTTCGATTGCGTTTTTTCTTCAATCGCTCCGTATATTTTCGCTGCCTCGGCGTAAACACAAGATATTTCTTAAATCGCACTGCTCGATCTGGGATTCCCGCGTGACTGCCTATTTTAGTGTCGGCAGCGACAACATTGTCTGAGTCTGCCTTCAAACTTTTTTACGCGGTGAACTGTGACGAACGTAACGAAACAATAAAAAAATGTAAAGGATAAATATCCAATTAATTATGAATTATATATTTTTTTATGTTTATTTATTCATCAGTGTTAATAGTTTGCTAAGAGGTTTACGATTTATAAAAGATTCAAATCAATTAAACCTAACTTTTAATCACTTTACCGCCTGGTTAAATGATATATGACCCAACGACGTTGCTTCAGAAGGATCAATATTCCATTGCCTCTCTAAGCATTTGAATCGTCCAATACAATCGTTTTGATTAATTCCAATTAATCGATTTTCAGGCTCAAAGTGCGGTGCTCTATTCTGTAGTTGAAATTGATTGGTCGCTCACAGTTTCCGAATGATTTCAATCTCCTCGTACCGTCACCATCAAAATAAACAAACCGATTAATAAATCCCTCGGCGGTAAAAAAAAACTCGCTCTCCGTCGCAATTATAAACTTAATTAGCAAGAAACTCGATCCAAAAAAAAAAGAAGAGAGCACAGTAAATAGGTCGAACGTTAACGCAATCCCAATAAATCCTTCGACCCCTTATCTCGCTTGCACTCACAATCGCAATTTCAAGCATAATACATAACTCAAAGGCGAGTATCAGCGAAGTGACTCAACGGGCCGTCGCACACACCGGTGAACTTCAAATGCGTCCGGCCAATTTATTCAGCGGCGATAGCGCGAAATGCAGAATAAAGTGTGTATATATGCAAAGGGCGATAGCCGCGGCCGAGGAGGCTCGCGCTTTTAATCTGTCCGCCGTCCCGTGGGCCTCTCGTGGACTTTATGCACTTGCCTCGCGTAGTCTACCCCTCCCTCCTCTGGCGCCGCTCTCTTCCCGCCTGCTCGTCTTCAACCCCGTATCGCCGCGACGTACGCTCGAGGCTTTTCTTTCCCCGCGGTGATAAGGGGATTTTAATGAAGCCGGCGTCATGTGACAGATTGAGCGCGCGACAAACAATCGAACCGATACTGGCCATTTATTATGTCCGCTGTTTTTCGCGCTATAAATAATTAATCCGTATACTTGCTGGTTATTAATGAACTCGCTGTTGCTGCGAACATTGATGTCGAGGTATAATAATGTGTATTTTAATGTGGACAGATAAACTGTTGCGGTTTTTTATTAAATTTGATTGCGCATCTAAGTTTTGTCGTGACATTAACGATAGGATTTTTATCGTAATATTGTGAATTATGTTTCCTATATACTTACATTTTTGTTTTAATATTTCCAGGTTGTTGCCGTGCACGTAGAGCCGACGATTTTCGACTCGTATTACAATGGCTGTTGCAACGGTACCTTCTGGCCGCTCTTCCACTCGATGCCGGACAGAGCGACCTTCATCGCCGATCACTGGAGAGCTTACAGCGCTGTCAACAAGGAGTTCGCCGCAAAAACGGTTAGGCACCTTTTTTCTTTCTCAATCTGCAAGAGATTTTTTTTATCAAATCAAACGTTATTCTGGATTATTTCGAACAATTAACTTGAATTAACTTGCAATAGTAAATATGATTAAAATTGGTTTATCTTCGAAGTAAAAACAGACGCTTTATACGATGAAGGACACATTTTTTATAGCAAGTTTCAACTATAAGTTTGTAATTTTGACGATTAAAAGATTATTATTTTCCTGTAGGTCCTGGCCTTGGAGTCCATCCACGACGAGCAGGCGGGTCAGCAGAACGGTACACCGCTGGTTTGGGTGCACGATTACCACCTGATGCTTGCCGCCAACTGGATCCGTCAGGCAGCCGATGATAAAAGCCTCAAGCTCAAACTCGGTTTCTTCCTCCATATTCCCTTCCCGCCTTGGGACATCTTCCGCCTCTTCCCCTGGGCAGACGAGATCCTCCAAGGAATGCTGGGTGAGGAATAATATTATTCTGAAGCACTCCTATTTGTTTCGACGCTCAAATTTTTAATAATTTTTTTACAAATAGATCAGTTAATCATTTTTTTTTATTAAAATGTAAAATAAGAAGTATTTTTCAATAATAATGAAGTAACTCGTATTTACAGGATGCGACATGGTTGGCTTCCACATCCAGGACTACTGCTTAAACTTCGTGGATTGCTGTCAGCGCAGTTTGGGCTGCAGGGTGGACCGTAAGAATCTGCTGGTCGAGCACGGCGGGCGCACGGTACGCGTGAGGCCGCTGCCCATCGGCATACCCTTCGACCGCTTTGTCTCGCTAGCCGAGACCGCTCCCAAGGTTATGCTCACCAACCAGAAGATCGTTCTCGGAGTCGACCGCCTCGATTATACCAAGGGTCTTGTAAATCGACTTAAGGCATTCGAGATGCTTCTGGAGAAGCATCCGGAACACCGAGAGCAGGTAATTACGTCCTGCAATGAAGGATATTTTGTTATACCGATTGCTCTTAGCGAAGGAAATTTAAATGAATCATGTGCGACTACACTATTCGAGTAGTAGTTCATGAACTAATTGAAAAAAATTATCGAATTTTTATAAAGATAAAGAAAAGATATTCACTTACAAAGCATGATACGAAAATTTTTTTCAATTGGATAGGTACTTTATTCGTGTATTTATACCAATTTTGAATTAAAAGAAAAATTAATTCCAACAGGTTACAATGCTGCAAATTGCCGTTCCATCGCGTACCGACGTGCGCGAGTACCAAGACCTGAAGCTGGAGATTGACCAACTGATCGGCTGCATAAACGGTCGCTTCACGACGCCAAACTGGTCGCCCATCCGCTACATCTACGGATGTGTGAGTCAGGACGAGCTGGCGGCATTCTACCGCGACGCCGCGGTCGCCCTCGTCACGCCTCTGCGAGACGGCATGAACCTCGTCGCCAAGGAATTCGTCGCCTGCCAGATCAACACACCGCCAGGTGTGCTCATCGTCTCGCCGTTCGCCGGTGCTGGTGAGATGATGCACGAAGCGCTCATCTGCAATCCTTATGAGATCGACGAAGCAGCCGAAGTCATACACAGGTGACTAGCCAATTTAGTGGGTCGTCCAGTTGTTTCGTAATGATCGTGAAAAGATTAGTTTTTCCCTAATTATTAGTGGATTTTCTTCTTCGAGAAAGTAGAGAGAAAGTAGATGCATTGTCAGAAAAATCTGTGGGTAGGTCTTCAATTGTATTGACGTATTGTATTTCCGTAGAGCACTCACGATGCCAGAGGATGAGCGTACGCTCAGGATGAACCACCTGCGTCGCCGCGAAAGGCTCTACGACGTCAATTACTGGATGAAGTCATTCCTGCAGGTGATGGGTTCACTCGAGGAGCGGGACTCCGTAGGTGCAACGGTAATGCAACCCGTCACGATGGACGACTTCGACGACTACCTAAGCAAGTAAGTACCGAGGATGTCCGGGGGTTTCTGCATGACTGGGCCCGACCAGCGCGTGCATTAACTACCGCGATTATCACTTCTCGTTCATGACTCCAAAATCCTTTCTTTTCATTGCTTTTTTTTTTAATTCATCACACTCTACTTTTACATCATGGTCGCTTATAATCACTGGGATATCGTTTTGATGCATATCTTTTGATAGCATTAGACATAATTTATTATCACTATTATTTTGTCATTCAATTTTAAAAAAAATAAATGAAAAATTATTATATCATTTGCAAATCACTGAATGTAGAAACATAATATTTATACTGTACATTATCGAACATTGCATAAATTATATTTTTATTTTTTGCATTTTAAATAAATTAATTTTAACATGAAATAGTAAGTTAACATAATTTTTATAAATAAATCTGCAATATATGTTTCTACAGAAACTTTAACACATTATTATTTCCAGGTTCATATTCTTCGCAATACATTAAAATTTCTATAATATTAAATAATAAAGAAAAAAAGCATGAGTTTGGGTACGTCGCCACGTAGGTGTAAGAGCTGGTCTTTTTACGTGCAACAAGGTGCTAAAAAAGTTGACGTATAACTTTTTAAAAGACGAAAAAGAAAGTCAAGGCAAAATTTTGCAAGTGCAAAAAAAATGAATATATAAGGCGGGCCCGCGCGAGCGATGACGACCTAACTCATGATGAAAGCCGGGTAACGATCAAGTGATGGCGCATGTTCCCCAGGTACATTGGTGAGAATCACAAGCTGGCGCTGCTGCTGGACTACGACGGCACCCTAGCCCCGATAGCCACGCACCCGGACCTCGCGATACTGCCCCTCGAGACGAAGAACGTACTCCAGAGGCTGTCGAACATGTCGGACGTCTACATCGCCATCATATCCGGCAGAAACGTGAATAACGTAAAGTCGATGGTGGGCATCGACGGCATCACCTACGCAGGAAATCACGGCTTGGAGATTCTACACCCGGACGGCAGCAAGTTCGTGCACCCCATGCCAGCCGTGTTCGAAAACAAGGTCGCCAACCTCATGCAGTCCCTCCAAGATCAGGTATATACAGCAAAAAATTTCCAATCAGTGTGCATTTGACGATGAATCAAATAGAATTTGACTCATTGCCTTTTTTCTGCTTTAATTTGCTTTGCTTTTATTTTTTTTTGCAGTATTATTTTATTTTTTTTTTTGCTCTTTTTGCTTTTTTTGCTTCTTAGATATAGAAAAATTGATCTTAATCATTGCTCACAAATATTACATTTATCAAAATAATTGAGGTCAATTATTAATTTTAAGACTTTTATCATTAGTCCATAAGTAAGTAAATTTGGTATTAAAAAATCACCTTATCATGAAATGAAAATGTATAATTTTCATTGCTCACAGTCATTGATTGAAATCTCGATTGCTCATACCTAAAAGAAATATCAACCTACTTCATAAATTTTCATTCTTCAGAAAGGGAAAAATCGAAATTTAAAATAAAAATTCGACTTTTTAGCTATGCAGGGACGGCGCATGGGTGGAAAACAAAGGCGCTCTTCTGACGTTCCACTATCGTGAAACTCCAATGGAGAAACGACCGCAGATGGTCGAGCAAGCGACGAAGCTGATCGAGGAGGCAGGCTTCAAGGCGTGCTCGGCGCACTGCGCTATTGAGGCTAAACCACCGGTCGAATGGAACAAGGGTCGCGCTTCCATCTACATTTTGCGCACGGCCTTCGGCCTCGACTGGAGCGAAAGAATCAGAATCATATACGCCGGTGACGACGCCACGGATGAGGACGCTATGAAGGTGCGTCTCGTTTATACAAACCGTTACATTTTTTTCGTAAGTTTATTTAACGAAAATTGTTTAAAATCGTAGGCTCTGAAAGGTATGGCGGCGACATTCCGAGTCGCCTCGTCGCACATAATTCGCACTTCGGCGGAGCGCCGTCTGCCCAGCACGGATTCCGTGCTGACAATGCTCAAGTGGGTCGAGAGACATCTGACCGGCCGCAAGCCGCGCAATAATAACGATCCCTCGTCCAAGTTCCGTCGCGGCCACTCCGGCGTCACCATGGAAATGTGCTTCACGCAACCTGCGTAACAATACTGCACGCGCGAGCGGTGCCCTTTAACTAAAAGACAAGAATCCTCACCCTCTTCCCCCTCCTTTCCGCCCCTTTCTACTCGTATTTCTCAATATATTTTGTAATTAGGAGCTTAGGAAGCAGTTAAGTAGTGTTTAAGGTTGTCTATGTCAAGGATATCGAGAGACAAAAAATCTAATGAAAATCGAGCGCTATACCAAAAAGGGGAAAAATACTTATGATGGTGAATGAAAAGCTACGAAAAGAAAACATAAAAAAAAGGAATACCAAAAATGAAAGAGGTTGTTTCTCATAGTTTCTGTATGAAAAATCTGTTGGAATCAAGAGTATTTATTTAAAACATTTACAAAAGTATGTATGATACCTGCATAGATATTACATTTTTAATTTCAAGAATTATTTTAAACTTATTAAAGAAATATTACGTTTTGGTTTTATATATATTTTTAAAAATAGTTATAATATCTGTCCAAAAATTAGTAATGTAGGTGCTCTTGATTCCTGAAAAAATATCCATTAAATGTCAGTTCATCGCGATGTTTATGGTGTGGATATTTTCATATATCTTTTTAAATACTTCCTATGATGTTGTAAATTTTGCCATTAAAACTCGATCATAAACAATGATAAGCAATTTGATAAAAAGAAAACAAATGACAAAAAAACTCGAGCTAACAAGCTTAGAGGATGCAAATCGAGAGTCGACCGATCGGCATGATTTATCGATGTTTCAAATTTATTTGTATCAACTTTTTAGCGAGTTTGAAATCATGTTTTGTCGTCTGCGAAAATTTAATCTAACCTTAACGAAAGTAGTACTTAGATATTATTTAACTTAAGTCGCTCAAAGGCTGGAAGATGAATAAAGCAGTTTTTTTACAATTTTTTTAACCTTTTCTGGTTTACTATCATTTTCTAGTCTAATCATTAGTTTCTGCAAGGTGGAAAAAGTCTTGTTAAGAAAGACACGCGCAAAAATTCCTGTAATATTTTTTTACCCGATTGCTACATTGTCATTTAAGTACGATAGCATTTCCCTTATTTTTGTCAATTTGCAAAGACTGCAAAATGTTTTCTTTGTTAATTATTCTTTCCAAAATAAACTTACATAGTGCCAATGCGATTTTCCTTATAATGAGCGTATTTATTATAAAATGTCTTTTAGGACGCGAAGCGTAAACTGAAATTCCATCGTAAGGGTTGTAGAATGCTTGCGCGGCTATTCTACATAAATTGAGAAATTTTCATAAATGTTGAAAGTAATTTATAAAATATTTTATTTAACGTTTTAATAATTAAATTTTTTTTGTTTGATGAAAAAGTATTTGTGGCGATCAATTATATAGAACGTAAAATCAAGGTGACATCTCATAAACATAAAAAAGCCTCCAAATGTCTTTAATACTGAAATTTACTATTATATACAAAAAATATTCCTTTTTAATGATTGTCAAGTTATATACTTTGTACATCGATATTTTATAAAACAAAACCTATACTAAATACCAATTTATAAATGGAAAATATTAAGTAAATAAAAGAACCAGCGATCAGTCAGTGACTGAAATTGTAAAGTGATCCGGTCGGCTTTTGTCGATGATGTTGATGTATATAAATTTTTATCGCGCAATATATGTCACCCTGAACGCATAATATTTTCCTATTGTATCTGTACTTGTGAAGCGCTTGACTGCATACATTTACAAGTGCGTGAAAAAACGAAATTTTTAAAGTCGTGCAAGCGCAACCTTTTATTATACACATGAACTAAACAAAAGAGTGATCTGTATTTTTTATATGTAGGAATTCATCATCGGAATACCATTTTGTCCGATGATATATTGTAACGATTATTATTATATATTTCGTAAAAACAATTGTTAAAGATTTAAAGATCTTTCCTAAAAAAACGAATAATCCTTATACTTTCAATCTAATTTTTTCTCCTACTCCTGCTTTATACTATTATATTTTTTGTCGTTAATGATAACAAAATTTTTTTTTATAAGTTCATGTAGATTGTCTTTATTTTATAAATAAAACATTTTATATAAACATTTTTTTAACGAAGTAGCAAAAACGTTGATGAGCATTTTAATATACTCATGAGTCCTAAGACTAAATTTGTTATTTAATGTTAACGTGGACAATTAATAGACTGTTTTACTAAGAAACAAATAAAAAATCGTCAAGTTGCAGGTGGAGTAAATCGCAGCTCCCATTTGGCTGTATCCTCTCCCTAATAATTGTATTAGTCAATTGTTGTCGTCGCCTGTGCCTGCTAGCCAGTGACAAAAATGCAGCGCTATGGCAGAGGAAACGTAAATGTGACTTTGTATTCGATATCCTATACACACCAACATTCACGTATGCAAGTGTACCCTCATCATATCCTTCGAAAGTACTTTTAATGTAAATCACATTTGTTGTATGTATATATCATAATTACCGTTGTAATTTTGTGTGCACTTGTACGGAATAAAGCGCGAGTCCCTGATTTATGCACTTGTGCAACAAAAAGAATTAAGGGATGTTTATATGGTAGTGGCTTGCTTAGGGTGTCCACCGGAAGAAAAATCGAATTACTACATTTTATACGAGTACTTGCAGATTCTTCCTCGAGGAATGAAACATTACTTAACATTTGCGACTGCAGTGATGATTGATAGTAATTATAAAAGATTGTACAAAAATAATGAAGTATCCGAAACATTGGTAGAGTGGCGAAGCGACAGATGCGATACGAAGCCCACGTTAGAAGTTTGTACGCTATATATACTTCAATACATATATTTTTTAGTTAAAAATTAGTCTTTTAATTACTGATCCCTTTCCAGAAATCCAGACAATCCAGAAATCATCGAATTTTTTAATTAAACAGTCTTAGTTACTTATTCCCTTCCTCCCAAATAATTCATGTAATTGTTGCCGTTATTTAACTCTAAGAATTGTTGACATAAAAATAACATTTATAGATTTAGTTAATTACACATTTTTTAATTTTATTCAAATTTTACATTTCTAAACAATTTTAAAACTTATTTTTTTTTATCTTACATTTTTATGCTTTTTTAAAATAAAAGTATTTTAGTGTTGGTAACAATGAAATGATTTGATTGGTCGATAATATACATATCTGTTTCCTATTCAGTTCGAATCCTTTGAAGGTGATTATTCCTGCCGGCTTGCCAGTAGCTCTCAAGAATCAAAACAGTGAGGTTCACGATGGAGGGTGACAGACCAACAGCAACAGATGACGAAAAAAGGTATTTAGTAAAAAAAATCTTTTTGTCGTTTACAGTTTAAACTGCTAGGAAATACTTTTCGAATAAATTTTTCTTCAATAATACTATTTTGGATTTTCTTTAGATTAACTAACGATTTAAATTTCTCTTTTTGCTGGAGAGTGGAGAAATAGGAATGCTATTTAAGTAAACAAAAAAAACCGTTAGCAATTTTTATAAAAGTGCTCGGTAAACAAGTTGCGTACTCCGAATTGCATCGTTAAACCGTTTCCAATTCACTAAAACGCGTTAATTCACCCTTAAAATAAACCAGTACGGAGCTGTCTGAAGAATGCGTCGGCCAGTACGAGGTGACGAGTACGACGAGCGATGAACTGCCGGAGATCGTGCGGAACGTTGACCCTTCGGCAAAAGACGTGCTCAACGATACTCTGCCCGACGACATCGTCAAGAGGTTTCAAAATGTCAACCTCAACGATCCTGCCGACGAGTGCGACGATAACCAGCTCGACCGGTAATTGTACACCTGTTAATTTTCACTGCGTAGCTCGAAAATGTTCATTTTAAATCAAAGTAAATGCTCGATAAAGTGAATCAAAATAAAGCAGAAGTTAATCTTGCGTCTCGCTCCAATCCTCGCAGCACCATTGACGTATCTTGCGATAGCGACATCGTCTTCGTCGAGGGGAGCCCGGTCCGGAGGAATCGCACGATCGAATTGTCGAGCGATGAGGAGCTGTCGCCCGAGGTGCAGCACATCGGTCACCGTGACTCGGTGATGCTGGCCAAGATGACCAGCGACAAGCTGCACGCGGCGGACAAGCCCAGCGACCCGCAGGGCGAGGAAGAGGAGAAGTCGCCCGAGGTCAAGCCAATCTGTCATCGCGACTCGGTGATGCTGGCCAAGATGATCAGCGACAAGCTGCACGCGGCGGACAAGCCCAGCGACCCGCAGGGCGAGGAAGAGCAGAAGTCGCCCGAGGTCAAGCCGATGCGTCATCGCGACTCGGTGATGCTGGCTGAGATGACCAGGGACCAGCTGCACGCAGCGAACAAATCCTACAACTACCCGCCGGACGAGGAAGAGGAGAAGTCGCCCGAGGTCAAGCGGCTCTGTCACCGGGATTCGGTGATGCTGGCCAAGAAGAATCTGTACGCGTTCCAGAAATTGGACACGCAGGAGGAGGATGAGGACAAGTCGCGGGAGGAGGATGATGAGGGCATGTCGCGAGAGGAGGAGCATGAGGACGCTGAGGTGTCGGACGTCGAGTCCGTTGTCACTGTTATCACTGGCAAGGAGACCGTTCCACCTTCGCCCTTTCAACTCAAAGGAAGGAGGTCGGCTCCAGCGGCGCTACAGATTAATAAAAGCCCCGGCATTGCGGTGCAGGGCAAGAAAGACAACAAGCAGGATAGAGTGATTAAAGGTAAAATCGAATTTCGAATGATTTTATATATCGCTATTGTAAAATGAAAGGTGATTTCTTATTTGCTTCTTCAGAACGGTAAGAAGTTTAGAATTTGAGATTCTATCTAGAATGACACCTGTCTCGAGCTGAAAACGAGACATCAGCCTCTTGCTCTTCGCGGTATAGTGCCATGTATTTATCTCGATGTCGTTTTTTAAAAGATTAATTGATTAAATTTGTTGTAGATGTCCCGCAACCTCCGTCCTACAAACTCAAAGCAGAAGACGTCTTCGATAAAATCACAGGTCTACCGAACCACGTTCTGCTACGTCGACATTTAGTCCAGGAGGGTAGAGTGGAGGAGTCGGTGGTGTTAAGCATCGTAAAAAGAGGAGCGGAAATTTTACGCGTAGAGAGGAATATTCTCGAAATCTCGGAACCAATCACTAGTAATGATTAAAATAAAAGCCTTAAGTGAAAAGAAAAATTCGTGACACTCGCTTTGCATTTTAATTTCAGTTTGCGGCGATGTGCATGGACAGTTTTATGATTTGATGAAGCTTTTTGACCTAGGAGGCTCTTTGAATAACTACAATTATTTATTCCTTGGTGACTACGTAGATAGAGGCTACTTCGGAATTGAGGTGAAAATTTATTTCTGTAGAGATATATTTTCACGTAGATTTGTTAAAAAACGAATTTTTTTTAGTGTGTGCTGTATCTTTGGGCATTGAAAATTTGCTACCCGCAGACCATTTTCCTGTTGAGGGGAAATCATGAGTGCCGCCACTTAACGGAGTATTTTACTTTCAAACAGGAGTGTGAGTATCGCTTTTTACATTATCGTAGCGTATAAATAAATTGCACAAATATAGACATCTCCTGTTGATTAATTTCAGGTTTGGTCAAATATTCGTTCAAAGTGTACGAAGCATGCATGGAGGCCTTCGATTGCTTACCGTTGGCGGCTATAGTGAACAAACAATTTTTTTGCGTTCACGGCGGCATATCCCCGGAGATCTTCGAACTATCAGACATTGAAAAGGTAATACTTCTGATCGCTCACACGAGTATCACGTATAACGTACCTTTTTTTTCTTTTCTCCGTAGATCAATAGATTTCAGGAGCCACCGACGCAAGGACCTATGTGCGACATCCTTTGGTCTGATCCGACGGATAAATATGGACACGATAGAGGTTGTGATTTTTTTATTAACAATAGCATTAGAGGTTGCTCGTACAGCTACAGGTAAAAAGCTAATGAAACAGATCAGTCGACAATAATTAGAAAAAAAAAACACAAAATTTTCAAAGTTATAACGCGGTTAAAGTACTGATAAAATTTTTGGCCAACAGCTACCGAGCTGTTTGCGACTTCTTGCAGCGGAACGATCTGCTTTGCATGATCAGAGCCCACGAGGCGCAAGATCAGGGTTACCGCCTGTACCAGATGGGACCGAACGGCTTCCCATCTCTCATCACTATCTTTAGTGCGCCGAATTATCTCGACGTCTACAACAATAAGGTATGAATTTCGTTAAGATACTTTAATGTTGCATGTCTATGTATTTTAAGTAACGTTGTGCTTTAAAAAGTAATTCCACATTCAGGCCGCTATAATAAAATTCGAGAAAGGCACGATGAATATCAAACAGTTTGCATGCTCGCCACATCCATACTGGCTGCCGAATTATACTGATACCATTACCTGGTCTCTCCCATTTGTCGCTGAGAAAGGTAAAAATAAAATGTAGCTACTATTAAGAATTGGATTGAATTATTTTAAGAATAACGTTTATAAATTATAAAAGAAAATCTGAAATAAATATGTTTTACAATGTTTTTTAGTTACACAGATGTTGCTTAACGTTTTAAATATATGTTCGGATGATGAACTTAAAAGGTCCGCAAAGGGTGCACCGAGAGTTGGTAAATATCTATCGTACAAAAAGACTTCTTTAATTCTGAAATAAATATTTTATCTTGCGGAAGCTGAACAAAAACTTAAAAAAAAATAGTATTTTTCATAGAAATTCCGGCAGAGATTATATTTACCTTGTAACTCTTATGCTTCTTTTCTTTTATGGTATAGACTCTGGGAGCATAACACCACCAAATCGAAAAGAAATTCTTCGAAACAAGATCCGGGCGATCGGCAAAACTTCCCGAGCTTTTACAACCCTCA
This sequence comes from Eurytoma adleriae, assembly GCA_900480045.1. Taxonomy (NCBI): domain Eukaryota; kingdom Metazoa; phylum Arthropoda; class Insecta; order Hymenoptera; family Eurytomidae; genus Eurytoma; species Eurytoma adleriae. The sequence goes on along the minus strand of UXGC01000281.1, from coordinate 65,952 downwards.
GGTTCGTTTCCTAAAACTTTATTTTCTTTAGTGTTCGAAACGCTGGCTTGATTTCTTTGTATTTCTCTAGAGAGGAAAGCGAAAGCGTACTGAAATTAAAAGGTCTCTCGCCGACTGGCAAACTACCTCGGGGAGCCCTCTCCCAAGGCAAGACGTCCTTGCGAACAGGTAAAATCTTGAACAATATAACGTCTATATTTTTGAATCGTTCAGCGATAAAACAACTGTATTATATTGAACAAAAAGCCTATTATTATTTATATTATTTCCTCGAGTTATTTTTTATTCGACCAAAACTTGAATCTTACAGCGGTTTTAAATTATATGATTTATTTGTTAGTTACCTTTATTTATAATTTTTCTAAAAGTACCATAAATAGTGCGTTTAAAAAAGAACAAAATTAAAAGTTCGCGAACAAATAATCAACTAATTTTTACAGTACTGAACAAGGCCCTTACGTTCACCGAGGCTAAGGAGATGGACGCGGTAAACGAACGAATGCCGCCGTGGGACGACTTACCAGCTACCTCGAAGGAGACATACGACTTGCCGTCTACTTCGAAGGAGGCGAACAACCCTCCCACTACTTCGATGGAAACTAATGAATCCTCCCGAACTTTGGAGTCATCACAGAATTCACCCTCTACTTCGAAGGAAATGAACGATTTAGCCGCCACTTCGGAGGAAACGAACGATTTTCCTGAAAAAGATGATACTTCGCCTGTCGCGAAAGAAAAAAGCAGAACCGAAGAACAGTCACCGTTGCTGATGAGGGATGCTTTGAAAAACAGAACGCCTTTGTCGGCCAGGAAGCCGGAAAGCACTTTGCTTATGAGAAATCGCTCACCCATCGAGATGAAGTATGGGAAAAGCCCGAGGTCGCGCAGTCCTTCACCTCGGTTCAATCCATGTCAAGTTTCAGGTAAGCATTATCTGCTTTTTTGCGGAAAATATCGGAAGTCATAAATTTTACTGACTGTTGCAGATAAAAAGACAATGATCGGTAGGACGTCCAAGTCGCCGACAACTAGCGACGACGAATCGGCTTCAGGTACATACTGATATCTTGCAACAAAAATATGCTTTGTTCTTTAGCAACTATACCTTTTCGATTTAAGTATATTTTATTAATATTATTTTGTTTTCAAATTTGATAACAGGAAGGAAAGTTTCTCCAAAAGCTCCATTCCAGATGAAGCATTGCTGCAGTCACACTCCTTTTAAAAAGGATTCAAAGAGTCCAGCTCGCCAATCGCCTTCGGCAATTAAATCAAGTGAGAAACATTAGCGATGTGAATTTCCTTGTTCGAATTGCTTATTTACATAAATGTTTTTATTAATAATACGTAAGTGCGAGAAACAAGTTAAAAAGTAATCGTGCAAGTGCAATCGATTTTTATTTTTATACTAGGAATTCATTATTGGAATATTACTTAAACCAATAATATGTTATATCATATATAATTAATTATTATTTTTATTGCATAAAAACAAAATATCTAAAAGATGTTTCGTAAAAATTATAATTTGAATTTTTACGTAATTTGAAATGTAATTGTTACCTTACTCTTAAACAGTTGCATGATGAAATTTATTAAAGATATTTTAAAATATTATATGATAACGTTGTTGGCAATAATAAAAAATACAATCAATTTAATGTGTGTAGATACTTTACATTTTCTTCCTTTTTATAAAAAAAGGATATTTTCTAAAAAAGCTTTTGCGTTAACATAAATTTAAAATTTTAGATTTAAGTAGAATTGAAAGATATATTTATTTATTTATTTATTTATTTTTAGCGGGCAAAAGGCTCTTTTACATATATAAAAAAATCGTATTAATTTTAGAATAATCGAAGATTCTTTCTTGATAAGTATAAGAAAATTGTGTGGTGCTCAATAAAGAGTCATTTTTTATACAAAATATTAGTACGTAATTTTCTTGGTTAATGATTCATGTTTCGATTATTATTTATTCGAGTATTTTATGGAATACCTTCATACTTTTGTACTTTGAAATAATTGTTAAAAACCAAGATCGTTGGTAGCATTGAGATATTTTGAATTTAATTCAGAAACGCGTATGATTGGTCGATCATAAGTATAACTTAGTGATAACTATAAATTAACGTTTTCCTTTTGTATATTCTTTGAAATTGAAGAGCCAGTATATCTCTAGAATCAAAACAGTGTACATCATGATGGAAGGAGGTAAAAGACCAGTTTCAACAGACGAAGATGAAAGGTAGTTGCTGCAAACCTTTTTTAAGAATATTTAAACTTTAAATCGGTGTCGAAAAAATAAATTCTCTTTTTATTTTAAATATTACTTTGAAATTATGAAGAAGTTACTGTTACAAAACTGGAGAAAATTTAGTTGAACAGTTGAATTTAATGTGTGTACCTGACACAGTGTTGTAAACAAGTATGATTATCTGAATATTATATGTTAAAAGTGAATAAGACATTTACTTCGATTTTGAAATGAAATTAATATTCATGTGGTACTGTTACTAATCGTTTATCAAAATCTTTTTATCAATTAAAAAAACCAGCAGCGGCGTCATCAGCTCACCTGTCGTCAGTTCATCTTGTGGCCCAAAGACGGAGAGTCCGCCCAAAGAGTCTAAAAACTACGTGTCAACGCTGATGGTGTTGCTGATGAAGTCAAGCAAAGGCGGAGATCAGAGGAAACGCAAGGAGTCGATGCCCGTTAGCGTCATCAAGAACCCGAAGCTTATGAAGATGGAGAGTGTTGAAGTGCCTTCTGAGAGTATTCAAAACGGCGACTCTGCGGCAAAAGATTACTCGTGTATGTAATAATATTAATATTACCTCCTCATCTTTCATTCAAAAGAAAATATTTAAAATCCATATCTTCGTGTTTCAGGTAACAACGCTGGAGATAAAAAAGGATAAATAGCCGAACTTTTATTATTTGATTTGTGTTTGTCAATATCGCGATATTAAAGCTTATCACATCGAGTTTTACCAGGTTTTACTTACAATGAAAATTTATTTATTGTTTTGACATAATTATTATTTATGAATTACGAAAAAAAAACATTATACAACTTTTACTAATCATCTGAAAAACGACTTTTTCATTTTAAATACCATTTATAAAAAATAAAACATTGGGCAAAAGATAACAGCTGTTTCCCGCCATATTTTGAACCGGCGAGCGCCGCCGTGCGGCTATTTAGAGCGCGGGTGTCGATGCGACTTCCGGAACGCTCCGCGCGCTGCTCGGACTTGGCCTGCCTTTGCGACGCTCTTCCGGTCGTGTCCCTGCCACCGATTACCCGCGTGCTTGTTCTCTCTTTTGAGCTAAGGCCATATCGGCGACTTGCACGATTTTTTAAATCCATCGAGTGCTGATTTATAAAAAATAACAAACCCAAGATGACGACCAAGGCTGAATTGGCTTGCGTTTACTCCGCACTCATCCTCGCCGACGACGATGTCGCCGTCACCGTGAGTAACCCATGCTCCATTTTTACCCCACTTTGCTTTCGCGACTTTCCTTTGTTTTTTGTTAACTTCGTGAATGAATTTATTTTGTTCTGGCCGCCTACTCCCTCAGCTGATTTTCTATGAATTTTTTTAAATTACGATAGTGCACTTTAATTATGTTTTTCAAAATAGTATAGGTTATGTTTACACGTTGTACTCTTACCATGCAATATGTATTTTATTGTTTTTAATTAATTGTTATTTTATTTTTTTTATTAAAGTGCGAATTCTTTAATATACTTGTACTTGGAGTTTAACAGATAAATAATTTTTACACTTGTAGCTAATCACATGTGCTGCTCCAATTCGTTATATTTTAGTTTAGTCAGTTGATGACATAAATTCTTAGTATTTTTTAATTTATTTTAATGAAATGATTTAGTTTCATAAATCGTGTTTTGTGCGTTATTTTATTTTTACGATAACAGTTCTCGATTCTTGATTGTGGTCTCAAAAAATTGAATGTATAATAGGTTATAATCTTAATGCAACAGGTACTTGTTTTCATTCTTTTTTTTATTTTGTTCTAAATAAATTAAATTATCTCTGAATATTGTGCAAATACTTTCGTTTACTAAATTAGCCTTGTAATCAATTAAAGTATTAGCTTTAGTTTATCTCAAAAATTAATGTTTAAGTATGTTTTTAAATCATGAATTTTATTTTATTTACAGGGTGAGAAAATTCAGACCATCCTTAAGGCTGCATCCGTTGATATTGAGCCCTACTGGCCAGGTCTTTTTGCCAAGGCTTTGGAGGGTGTCAATGTCAAGGACCTGATCACCAAGATCGGCTCTGGAGTTGGCTCTGCCCCAGCTGCTGGTGCTGGTAAGATTTTATCTTATTGTACAGTATATTATGTATTTCCTCATTTTCATCCACCACACTAGTGTGATCTTCGCTAGAATGGTCAGCAGTCGAGGAGAAAGTAAAATTAAGGGAAACCTGTAAGGTTGAATAATTTTGTTCAAGCCGAGGTTTCTTTTAGTTACAAATTTTAACACAATTTATTATGATACTTTAACATTATTGTGTAATATGTATTTTTACATTTAAAAAATATAATGAAATGATAAAACATTTATATAAATTAAAAATATTTGATAAAAATTTTATAAATTTAAAAATTAATAGTTATTTTAGAAAAACTAACAAGTATTATGCAGGAGCAATATTGATAGTTGAAATTAAATTGAAAACATTTGTTATAAAGTTAAGAAAATAAAAATTGTTATTAACTTCCACAGCACCAGCTGCTGCTGCTGCAGCTGCTGATGCCCCAGCTGCCAAGGAGGACAAGAAGAAGGATGAGCCTGAGGAGGAATCAGACGATGACATGGGCTTCGGTAAGATAAAATTCCATTTTATTTCAGATTTTTCATTAGTAATTTAGCATTCTATGATTATTCAAGCATGTATTAGCTACTGAAATAAGCACATGAAGACATACTTTCAAATGAGACTTTATAAAAATATATTTCACAACTGCGTGTGGGCAATAAAATCTAATTTATACATAAAAATCATTTTTTTCTCTGTTACAGGTCTGTTTGACTAAATCAGTGCTCGTGGGTCCATTTTTTTGTACAGTTCTATTGTACATTAAAAAAATTTAATAAAAAAAAAAGAAAAAACCATACAACTCTGTCTTCTAATTCTAATTCCTCGAGTTACATTAATCAACACAATGTAATCCCTACAACTGCCAATATCAGGACCATCTTATACATTTGTACTTGTCTAAACTCTAAAATTACACTAACATGAGCAATGAAACATCTCGCTTCAAAAAAATATCTCCCTCCCCAACACAACCTTTTTTTTCGTTATCTCTTTGACAATTATTTATCGTTAAAATTTCTTCGTTATCTTTAAAATCGACACCCGTTGCTTTGCACTAACCGCCTACCTCTTTCTCATTATTATTTTCTCTTTTCGTTCGCGCTAAATTCTTCTTGACCCCGAAACACCTCGCAGTCCTCGCTCAGCGCTTTTCTTTCCCTCTCGATCTTAGAGAGCGCGCAGAGGCCTTTCTCGGCCGCGCAAGGGCTCGAGGGATCTCGCGGGAGGATTTAGGAGGACTTGGGTGGCTGCTCGTCGCCGAGGAGCGGAGGGGGCAGCTTCTCGGGCTCGGAGAGGGGCAGCCACTGGGCGGAGGCGCCCGCCCCCGCCAGCACGCGGTGGAAGAGCTCGCGCTGCCTCAGCTCGGAGACCTCGCAGCGCGCCAGGAGCTCGCCGTTGCCGCGGAAGATCGAGAAGTCGATGCTGCTCAGCGCCAGCACGTCCGCCGGCATGTCGAAGTTCAGGCTCTCGCTCCACACCGGGCTCGTGCCCTCGCGCCTTATTCCCGTCTTCTTTTTCTTCAGGCTCTTACCCTCGCGAATGATGTTCACCTGGAAAAATATTGTGTAAATATGTCGTATTGGGTGGAGGGGACTACTTATTGTTAGGTAATTAATTTTGAAGATGAAATGAAAATACGAGTTACACATTATAGTGCGCTTAAGTATAAATTCTATTTTAGAATGGAACTTTAAAAGGTTTTAATTTTTGTTTTAATTTATAGGAGTAGTGATGAAGAATTTCATTATTTAATGAACTGAGAAAGTTAAAATAAAGTAAGCTTTGTACTAGTAGTCATTAATTTGATGATAATAATAATTCATAACGTGGATTAATTTTTAAGTTAACTTTTTTCATCAAAATGTAAAATCTTATAACTTTTCTTTCTAAATATAATAATAATTTCTTTGCATCCTTCCAGCCTTCAGATGTCTGACAAGCCAATAAATCACTTTAATGCGAACAGTTTCTCAAGGCCTTTTATCGAGCGAGCTCCAGCGCTAAAGATTCTTCTTAATTAAAGTCATTTGTCCATTGTCTCGTTGATAAAGTACTCCAATAATAAAAGACGAACTTCAAAAAGTACACGCACCAACTCGTTTACTATACTACGCAACTACGTCGTCAATTCCAATTTTGCGACCCTATCAGTAAAGTAAAAAAAACATCTCCTAAACATGAAAAGCAAATTTTGCGAAAAAATGAACGATGTACCTAAGTTAAAAAGAAAATCAACTTTTTTTTATTTTAAACATCGATTTCATTTGGAAGTGAAATACTACCTGAACGTAGGGCTCGAAGGTGGTGGTGCCGGTCTCGTCGTTGATGGGCAGATTCCGGGCGCGGATGACGATGACGGTGAGCCGCTCGGCGGCGGGCTGGTAGGACAGCGAGACCATGAGCTCGCCGAGGGGCGGCGCCCGGAATCTGCCCTCGGCCCCGTAGCGCATGACGGACTTGGTGACCGCGCGCGGCTCGGCGCCGAGCTCGCCCACCGTCGACAGCGGGATCTGCACGTAGCCCAGGCCCCGGTGTTTGCTCGACGCGTCGAAGTCGTACAGCAGCACCTCGAGGGTGCGCTCCGCCAGCAGGCAGTTCGGCGGCACTTGGAAAACAAATTCCTCGTCGAACTCTGAAATAAAAAGAAATATCATTTGCTTCGTTAGATTTATTAACGATTTTTTTAGGAGTTTTTAAAGAGCTCTCTTTTTTAAGTAGAAAGTTAAGAAAAAAATCCTTTTGGTTTTTCACGTTCATGTTTTGATAAAAAACTTGTTGGCAAAAAGATAGAATAACGAGAATTTTCTTTTTTGAAACGGAGATCAGAAAGAAGAGCAGTTAATTAAAAGTATCTTTTTACTTTATTCTCTTTTCTATAAACTCTAAATTAAAATTGTCACGTAGTACATTAAAAAAAACTTTTTCCATTACAAATATGTAATATATAATTTATTTCAATAAAAATATCAATAAAGCAACAGAGATTGCAGCCAGGTTATTTCAATTACGGTTTAGTAGTTTTAAAAGTTTAATACGCAACGAGACTTTGAAACTTCAATCCTCAATGTAATTGAGTAGAAAAATAGCGTTCCACGTATAAATACACAGGAAGGCTGAAAAACGTAAGTAATCCTTACCTGGATTAAGTGTTTGCTTGTGTATCCGCGTCTGCTTCACTGTGCTTCGATCCGGTAGCAGTCGTATCTTCGCGTATGGATCAGCAGTCTCACTCAAGTCGCGTGCCCGAAGGTCCCTCGCCTGCAAATTATATATATTTTTGTTCGATCAAGTACGCAGGTATAATAATATACCCTCCGACCATTAGCACTTTGAATAAATCGAGTACAGAAAGTTTACAACAGAATAGAAAGCTCCTTTCATTTGAAACGGTAGTTTAAAAAATTATTTCAAAACAAAACTCATTTTCAGATAATGAAAAAATTCTTGACTCACCCGGCACATAAAAAAGGGTCTGTTCATTTTAAAAACCCATAAAACAAAGTTTCATTTTAAAGCGCCTTAAAAAAAAAACACTTCCTTTTTCGAGAAAGAAGAAACGCGAGCTTTTACTACACCGTAACGGTGTATTATGAACGTCGCACGCGGCACTTCAGCAAAATAAGTTTCTTTTACCCTTTATATTGCATTTTCGTCATTGGAACCATCTCGAGTATAGTTAATTAAATAAAAGCCCCGGCTCTCGCGCGGAGCTCCGTCGAGTTACAGGGACGAATAAAACTTCATTAACGACATTAGGCGCGCGACTCCCCGTAATCGAAACTTTCATAAAGGATTCAACGTTACAGCGGCTACGAAAGATTTGTTTGCGCAATTCCCGCGCCCTCGAGCCTCTCAACTTCCCGTAACTACGTTTGAAAAGCCCGCGCGAAAGTTTCGTCGTCGCTCATCCGCCTCTCCGGGAATATGATCCTCCCCGCCAAAAAAGAAGAAACGAAATCAAATTAATTCACCGCGCGACCCCCTTGCCGCGCTCTGACAATTTGCATTAACGAAGACGAGCGGTGGAAAAAAAAGAAAGCTCCGCGCGCGCGCGGAATTCGATCCATCGCCACGGGAAATTTCATCAGCGATGTAACGCAATAGGGATTCCCTTCGTCCCGCTGATGGGAGCATTCCTGCGACTTCGCGAGCGCGGACTTCTATAATTGCGCTCGGCGCGTGGCGAATCTGCGTCGCAGTTTCTTTATTCGCGCCGTAAAGGAGATCGCAAAACCGAAACAAAGAGCCTCGCGGTGTTACTGCGCCGTGAAAAAGTGTTTACCTCGGTCCGCGGCGCTTCTCCGCGTTTTATTCGGAATATATACCGAGAAATGGATAATAAGGGAGGGAATTGAATCGGAAAGAGAAAATCGCCCGAGGAATTAAAGGAGTTCGTCGGGGCGACTCTAAAGTTTTACTTGTTGCGGGGAGAAAAGTTTGCTCGGACGAGCGTAACGTTTTTTACGAGGTCCGAGAGAGCTTTTGTACTGCGGAGAGAAAAAGTTGACGACGATTTTTTTTTTGCTCGGTGTTATTAGATATAAGTTCATTTACTCTTAGTGTTATTAGCTCGTTCACTTGAAACGTTCGTTGGTACAAAAGAATCAGGCTTTATTTAATTTATGATCTATATTTTTCTTATAAAGTATAAAAATTAACGGCAGGATTAATCGTGAAGACGTTGTAAAAACTTACCAAAATGTAACGACTTCAGATATATAACGTAAATGTTTGGCGTGTAAGCCCTTATTGATACTAAAAAAATATCGCAACGTTATCACTTTTTTATTTGCCTCTAACAATTTTTTGTCATGAAAAAATTAATTAAGAATTGTTTGTTTTGAACAATGTGAATAATCACGATAAATCTAAAATTTGTTGGCCCAGACTAAAGCCTTAAGCTCTTCATCCGCTTAGAAGTTGAGAAAATAGCGGCTGAAATTGATTAAATAACGCCGGCGTATTTATATGCATCAAGTAGAAAGGGTCCGGGTATGGTAAGACCGGTGCTCTACCCACGCTATCATCGATCTTAACAGCTTTTTGCCGGCTCGCCGCCGACGCCGCGAGGATTAATTTTTTTTCCAATTAATTTCTCAAGTCTCAATAGCCAAACCCTCTTATTATAACGTAGGCGAAAATTATGCAGCTGCCACCGACACTCTTCAGGAGTCTTTATAAATCTTTCGCTTGGAAAAAGGAAAAAAGCAGAATGAAGCTGAAATTGTACAACCGAGTTAAATTGGCATGAAAAGCCGTTTGAAAATTTATTTAAAATTTTAAATTTAGAAGTAAAAGAATATAAAAAGTAATAGTAGAAGTAGTTATATACTCCTATTTAGTTAATATACAGTCCACATTTACTGGGGGGTCGACGATTCATTTTCGCTGTATCGATAAAAGCTACATTTTATTTTTTGTCAATGGAGAAAAGCACATTTCCGTGTTTCTCGAACGATCACGTTTTTCCCGAGTAGTTTTCTCCCGGAGAATCCGCGAAATGCACTTTATTTCGTTGTAACTCCGTTTACAGATCACTAGCGCATTTTAGTCTTCACTTTAGAGCACGGAATGGCTTTCAAACTTCAAAAAAAATTCTAAACAATTTACGAGTACCGTTTACGATCTTTCTACCCTTTCCGATGCTTTTAAAAAATTACACTTTATGCCTAATAAAAAAAGTAATAAAAAAGGAAAGTAATGCAGTAAAAACAGGCATCTCAAATATCCACTCCCCGCATCGAGTACTCTTATCGCGACTCGACAGCTAGAACCCGAACCCTACGGAGTAACAGTATACACCCAGCCGAGAGAGAAGGCCGCGGGGGCGAAGGGAAGAGGAGAGAGGAGAAAAAAAAACGGTGCACGCACCTCGACGAGCCGGACGCTGAGGAGGCCGTTGGGCTGGTCGTAGGTGAGGCTGAGCTGGAGCTCGCCGCGGGTCTCGTTGGCCGAGCGCGGGCAGGATATGTCGTCGCTGTCGGTGCTGCTGAGGCGCGCGTGCAGCGAGCCCGCCTCCGAGCCGTTCGCGCTGCTGCAGCTGGCCAGCGGCAGGCTGCGCAGGATGACCATGCGCTCGTCGCTGGCCACCAGGGCGCCGCCCGGCAGCGGCGGCCCCAGCGGGCTCACCGACGAGCCCTGCACCGCCTCGTCGCAGCTGCACTCCGACAGATGACGGCCCACTGAGGCAAACACACAACCACGATATCACCCTTGTTTCTGTTGCTCAATTTTTTTTTTTTCACTTTGCTGGCATTTGGTAAAGTTTATTATAAGAAATTAGGTGGTGTCGAATTTATATGGGCTACCAATTCGTATAAGTATTTGACGAATAAAAAAAAAAATAAAATTGAGTAAGGTATTATGGTTAAAAAATTTGTGAAAATTGAACTTTTGTAGCAAAAAAAATATAAAAATTATGTAAATATATTATACAAGTTTTTTGTATTTCATGATTAAGTGAAAACAATTTGCTTTCGGGAAACTTATTTGGAACAGTATGATCTAGCTCTTAGCGCAAATTAAAAACTGTTTAAGACTCTTACGAAAGAAAAATTAAAAATATTAAAAATGTAATTTTAATTAATTTAAATGTATAATCCTTTTTCGATGTAACCAAATTCCTTTCAAAACAACGACCAACTTCAAGATCAACGCCTCTCCCTGTTTTTACGCACGAATTTGTGCCCCCAACGTGCATCGAATCAACGTTAAAAAAAACGAAGAAAACACCCTCCTGATCGACATCCACAGCCATTAAAGTATTGCCGTCCCCCGGACCCCGATCGCGGAAATAATTCACACGTGGTCCGACGTCCTCTCCCTTCGAGAAAAGTGCGCGACGCGCGCGGGGGGATCGGCACCCTTGAAATGTAAAAACGACCGGCGCGACGACCTCCTCCCTCCTCGTACGTCCCTCGTCAAAAAGAAAGAGAAGGGCCGCCCGAGCGTCGGAGGGAGGAGGCGTCGGTCGATCGGCACGTGCCGACCGTATTATACGCGGGGAGGGTGGGCGAGGAAAGGGCGCATACCGTCGCGCGTCTCCCTCACGCGGTTATTGAAAATTCCATCGCGTGGCGGCTGCCACTCGTCCTCCAGGCGGACGACGCTCCCCGAGCTGGCCTGCTTGCCCAGCAGGCCGAGGGCCGGCCGCAAGCTCGCAAGCGCGTGCTCCTCCCGCGACGACTTCTCCGCCTCCTCTGCGCGGTCCAGCAGGTCCTTTTCGAACCTGAAAAGCACACGGCGTATTTCGGCTTTATTTTTACATTTTTTTTTTCAATTTTCGAAATGGTAGTAAGGGTTTCAAAGCCGAAAGCACGTCTGACCTTTTGGGGGGTTGAGCTTGCGGTATATGCTCGGTGCGGTTCGATGCAAAGGAGCGTTTTCAAATAGAATTTTTCGAGGTGTAAATAAATTCTAGCTTTATTTTGGGTTTTCGTAAAAGTAGAAAAATAAAATGTAGGTATGAATCGAATTTAAGTGAAAGAATATTTTAACATAATTTTGTAAACTGTTTAGTTTAAGAAAAACGTTAGTAGAAAATATTGATAAGAAAGCTGCAATATTAATAATAACGTAAAGAATTTATGAAAATTAGAGGACTTTGATTCTAATTTACCCACGTTTTAAAAAAGAATTAGATAAACAAATTTTTTCTATTTTTACTACTGAATGTCGCAGGAAATTTGGATATTTCTACTTTGTTTGGTAAATTCCACTCTTAATCTTTTTAACTTTTTCTTCTCTTCCTCGGATTAATTTTTCTTTTAAATTCAAACTGCCTTTTCGAATCTCTAAATAACAACTTTGTTTTTCTACGTTTTTCTGCGCTTCTCTACTTGTTCACTATATCTGTGATGGACATCCTTTTTTACTACCACGTATATAGTAAGCCAGTATTTTATGACTTTGCATTTATCATATTGCGTAAATACAAACATTTTTTATAATACTTATATTTATAAATTGTTAGACACAAAAAAACTATTCGTAAATTTTCGTTTATTCTTTTTTTAAATACGCTGCTTGGTACATAAATTCCCTTTTAGTCAATTTTTGTATTTTATTACTACTTTTTAATTAAAACTGTACAAAAAAAATAAAAACAATCTATTTATCGAGTTGAATTGTGCAACTATCCTAATACTTAATTTATTTTCCTTCACTCAAAGTAATTTGTTCCAAACTTTTCTTCTATTAGCAAATGGAATTGACAGTTCTATATACCTATATTAAAAGGTAAATGGAAAAGGAAAATTGATGGATTCGGACGCAAACTTACGCGCGAATGACGTAACTAACTGTTCGTTATATATACACCCACCTTGTTCGTCGCGATAAAAAAAATCTATCGAAAATGAAAAGTAATCCGATCGAAGCCGTAAAATATCTCATAACATATTACGGAATCGTCACGATAAAAACGGAAAACAATCCCGTGCAAACTCTGAAAAACCAATTAACCGAATGACACCGGCTGATTAAATTATTGTTTCGAAGCATCGCGCTCGATACTCGGGCATTAATCAGCAGCCACCCACGCTATTTACATTTAATTACTCCCGGGTTCGTTATGCCGTTGTTGAACTCAATGCGAAAATTCCGATCTTATAGCCGCGCGGCGGAATTTGATTCCGCGTTTTAAGCGCGTGGGTGGCCGCTTCGCTCTTCGATCCGACGCGGCCCACGAGAATGAATTCCCCTTTCATCGAAAATTCATGAAAAAAAGCGCGGCGAAAAAAAAACAGTGTATCGCTGCACACAAAAGCGAGCGAGAGAAAGGAGCAGGGGGAAAACAACGAGTTTCCCTCGGAAATTTTAAATTACTTCCCGAAACGGAACAGCGCGCAAGATTTTACGCGCGGCTCGGGAAAATCGAGTGCGGCGAATTCTCGTCCCTCGGGTGACGGCATTGAATAAAGTTTCGAGGGGCCCCGACCCCTGCAACCTTCGCGATCCCGTCGCGGTAACAAATTGTTGCCGCTCGCTAAGAAAAAGACCTTATCTCGCAAGGGTGAAAAAAAAGGGGGGGACCAACGGGGAAACGGAGGTGGTGCGGGCTCGAGCGTTGGTAGGGAAAAAATTGGCGATTAAATCCCCTTCTGTCGACGCGCTGATTCCGCCGTGGAGATGAAACGGCCGTCGCCTTTTCCGCGGATTTTCACTTGACGTATACCGCTCGGATTAGCCGCGGCTTTGCGCCAAATTAGTTCGCTTAATGCATATAAAGTGCGGGAGTGACATTGGCGCAGAATTTAAATTTACTTCGACGATCGTCTTCTTAACGGATGAATGAGTCTACGTAATGTGTAATTGTATATTTTTGAGTATAACCTTTCGTGTTTATATAAAATTATTGAAGAAATTAACCGATGGAAAAATGAAGGTAAATAACTGCGTAATATAAGAGGGGAGTAGAGTGGAGCGTATCGAAAGGATAGCATTACGTAATATTACACCTGACGGTCGTTATAATAGCATATCCAACTTACTCAAATCATAGGATGAACTTTCCGCCTATTATCTACCTACATTTTGTAGGTATAAAATTTCGAATGTAGGGTGAGGGAATTTAATTTTCATTTATAATATTAAATTTTATTTTTGTGTTAAGAATTATAATAGCAATTAATACCAAATATAATTCGTCTTAAAATGAGAAAGTGCAATAAAGTAAAATTTATGAACCATAAATTTAAATTTACGTTTATACAATAATAATTTTCAATATCGTAATTTCTCATAAAAGCAAACGCATAACGCGTCGGCGTTTCTGTAATTATGTTTACTATGAAACCCAAAAGGTTGTAGTATGAAATTACAGGTGCAGATAACAAAAGTACGGGACTAATTAACGCTATAATGACATCATTAATGAATGTTAAGTTACATTACATAATTAATGAATGTTGTTACATTTTGCTCAACATTGCAAAACGAATGTTTTATCACTTTCTCAGTCCGTCTCCTTACTTTATTGCTTTCGTAGAGTAGGTCAAATAACCAGCTCCTTAAAGTAGTCGCAGTGACGTACACGTTTTCAAAAGTTATTTTTCTTCCTAATTTACTGCATTGCTTAAAAATTTTACAAATAAATAATTATATTAAAGATTGAATTAATCGAACAATCTCAAAGTTCTTCAATGCGAATGCAAGAAGTTAATAAAGAAAAAGCTTAATTAAAAGTGACGATTCAATTTAATTTTGCACGTAATCCATTAAATCATTAGCTCCTAAAAATTTTAATTGAATTGCGTCCAAAGTATAATAAACGCGATCCATTAATGAATTTTTTTAATAAAATATCAGTACATCCCGCAATTCAATCACAAAAATGTCAATAAAATAAAAAAAATCAATTTTCACGTTCCCCGAATCTCCCTGCGCAAAAAAAAGAAAAGAACAAAAAACGTTTTTAAAGAATCGAACAATGGACGTACCAGTTGAGTGGCGCCCGTCGCCTGCGCGCGCAGAGCGCGTAGACGAGGACGGCGGAGACGGCGCCGGCGGTGGCCCCGACGGCGCCGAGGATGGCGACGATCTCGGGCCCGTGGGGGTCCATGCCGGACCCGCCGACCATCGGCGGCGTCGCTTAGCGGAGGCGCGGCGCACCTCCACCCGCTCCTCCTCCTCCTCCTCGACGCGCCTTCGCCGGCGGCTGCTGCTGCTGCTGCGCTCCTGCTGCTTCGTCACCCGCCGTGCCCCGCGTCGCCATTAAACCGAGCCGCCTGTTGCCGACCTCGCCGCTCCTCTCCTCACCCCTCTGTACCCCGTGCAGGCTACTCCGCTGTAACGAGATAATGCGGGGGTTAACGAGGCGCGCGGCGCTAAGCGAATCTCCCGCGCGCGGCTGCCAGGGAAATGCACACTGCGCGCCGGGGAAATTGACGCGGGACGTTTAGAGGTGCAACGGGGTTCGCATTGTTGAGAATTGGGATTTTGCGTGAAAAATTTTAATTTAAATAATTGGCGCGTTTTTTTTGTTTTTTTTAAATTTAACAATTATTCATAAAGTTATAACAAGTTAAAATTTAAGGTAATCGCGACGTCACGGCAGCGCAATATAATTATGTAGTATACAAACGTGACGTCATAGCGTCTTTTTTAATCTGTATATCGTCGTTAATAATCGTTAAATTAAAAACGGAAAAGAAGACCTCGCGATTTCTGTTAGGCTATTACTGGATGGGGAGTTGTGCGCTCCATAAGCTTTTCAACGGCGTGTAAAGCTCTTTAGACATAATATAACGAACTACGACTACAAATTATTTGATATTAAGATTAAAGCTCTCTTGAGCTTGTATTGCACGAATATTGGAAATACGAGAGCCAAGAGTATTTATTCATAATGTCCTTAAAGCATAAGTAGAATAAAAATAGTATTAGTATACAACTTTTCTGAAGTAATATTACGATAGCTATCATTAATGTTTCTTTGCAAACAATATAATCATTTATTATTTAAAATTTTTAGAAGAAATTAATTGCGATGAAGCTTGATCAATAAGGCTATTATGCGAGGTAATAATGGGGGATCTAAGAAACTTTATATCTATAAATCTGTCTTTAGTATACTTCATTAAATATCATTTTCGTAAATTTCAATCATTATATTTACTCAACTTTCATCGAGGGTGGAACAATAGGAGCTTTTTGTTGTGAACAAATTTCAAGAATCCTGCTATCGAAATTCCTAGAATTTTCTATTATTCCATGCAACAGTACATTCAACATTTACACATTGCTCTAGTTTTCTACCATCGCTATTTGGGTTAACACTTGATAAATAATGATAAGCTTCACTATTTATATCTTCGACAAATTCGACGTTAAACTTGGATATTAAATTGTACGTATGTATAAATAAGTATAATTAATGCCAACTGCAGCACATTAAAATTATCTTCAAGAGAACATTCAGAAAAAAGTTGGAAAACAATAATAACGATTTAACGGTTTCGCGTGTAAAATAAAGTTTATGATCCTTTCGGTATATCGAAACGCGAGTAATAACATTTTTAGTACTTTACTATAAATGACAAGTGCACCCAAGTAATTTATTCTACACTGCACTTTCTGAATTTAACAGAAATTTATTGACATACACAATGCACACTTCGTACACTTAAACGAACAAATAACAACGTACTCCCGCGTAACAAAGCAAAGTTTCATCAGCGCGCTAAAAGCTCGCGCGAAAAAAAGGATATAATTAGGTACTCGCAGCCGTCACAATGGCATCGGCACACGTGTCTGACGTCTCATAATCATAATTGCGATCGCTCGAGCAGCCTATACACATATGCAGCGGTGTCGGATCACGCGGCGTGTATTTCGCAGCGGACAACGGGGCCTAGCCGGGGCAATTATCAGACAAAAGCGAGATCGTGCAGTAAAAGCCCGGCTATACCGAACTCAGAAAATCGCGGCGATTCGGCTGAAAGTGACTTTCGTTCGATCGCCCGCATAGTGCCTATCGCGAGCGGTTTCAATGGGTACGGGCCGCTCACGGACGACCCCGGACTCGCGAGTAATTTTAAATCGCTTTATTAATAGTGCCCTCATAGGCTTTGTCCGCCCGACGATCGATTATCTATGGAGTTTACTTGTTGCGAATAAGCTGAAACTATTTTTGTTTAAAAGGTGACGGCGGCGCGCGTTTTAAGTTGAATCGATGAATGCTTGACGTAGTTGGGTTCAACATTAGGGGCTTTTTTTTGCGAGGGATGTCGAAATGCTTTCGTTGCTGGAAGATTTACTGCTTTTACAATTAATCGTTGGATACATTTTTTTGTTTTTATTGATGCGATGAACGTTTGGCTGGAGTAATCTCATTTTTCAAATTATTTTCCACGGTCATTTCAGTTTTACGACGCGAGAATTGCGCTGTATCCATTAACTCGGTATTTTCGAAGTAGACAAATGAAACGAAAAATCAATAATCTCTCGACATTTACCCGTTTATTATCTCAAAAAATATACTTTTATTGGTAGTCAATTTTTTCGAGATATAGCAGTAACATTGCTTTGAAGATTGAAAAAAAAAGAAAGAGCGGGCAATTCGTCCTTTAAACTTTCGCGTCTCGATACGCAAAGTTGAAGGTAAATTTACAAACGTAAAGTCAAGAGCAAAAACATTTGAATATCAAACTCGAAACTCCCTTGCCGCAGCTCGTAAGAAAGTTGAAATGAGAAACAGATCGAAAAGCTCCGAGTGCTCGTTTTTCGAATCGTTCCAATCGCGCGTAAAAAAGCTCGCACCCTCGAGCTCAAAGCGTAAAAGACCCCGTAACAAGTATCGCCGTAAGGAATCCTTGAAAAACTAAATAAAAATCAATCGTACGCTTCTCCCTCGTTAAAGCGCTCCGCCGAATCGCGCCTCGTTTACGCCGCGCGGCCAATAATTCCAGCGGCGCTGTATACGTTCATTAGAGGAGAAAAGAAGCTTTACGACGGGGGCGAAAAAACAAGCGGCGAAGGTGAGATAAAGTACACCGCGCGTCACGTCTCCGCGCGCGGGACAAATCGATATCCGCCCCCGGGGCGATTTTTGCGAGATATAAATCAAGGCTTCCACGTCGGTGCTCTGTAAAGCTCGCGGAGCTTTTTCGCCGGGGCTGATTTGCGGTGCGGCTTTTCTCGCCGCCGGGAGATTATCGCCCGGCGGAATATAAATGTCGCGCGGCCGCCGCTGCCTATCGGCCTCGGTGTAATGTAATTGGCTTATAATTGAATGGACCGGGATGAACTGCGTCGCGCGCGGAAATCGAGAGGACGGGACTTTTACGATGTAATCCGGCTTTGTGTACTCGATTTGTAGATTTATCGGTGCGAGTTGCTGTAGGTCGTCGGTGCGATTTTTTTTTGGAATTTTCCCTTCGGTTCTCGAGAGGCGAGACCGAGCGAGCGCAAAGCGGGGAAACGAATTGCGGGGGATTATGAGGCCGTCCGCGCGCTTATTAAAATTAATCTGGCTCGCGCGGTCCCTTTGTGAAATGCTTTTACCGGAATGAACGAAATGGATGTGCATTATTAAAATATTTTCGTGGAAAACACAATTTAATCTTTATAAATTTAATACATTTTTTACGATGTTCTCTTTTAAGCGCGGATTAAGAAAAATGTAATATTAGCGAATGGAGAGATCACGAAGTTATGTTAAAAAGTGTCTTTTTGGAGTTTTTTGATGTGCGCTTGAGTAAACTTTTTGGCAATAAAACTGTATAATCCGAACGATTCGTGTAAATCTTTGACGTTCGCCTTGAAACTTTTTATAAATATAATTTTAATAGGATTTGCGATTTTACAATAAATAATAATAGTAGCATCTGTGAAAATTTCTTTTTTTTTTCAAAAAGTGAATATTCTCACATTTATTTATACCCTGTATGTTTTCAGATTTTTATAGAAGTTTTAAATATAAACCGAATTTGTTTTATTTCGAAATTTTCATTTCTCAAATAGGAAACTATTGTTCTCTGCAATTTGCCGTTAAACTCGACAGTGCACATATTTACTTTTGTCTGTGTTTTAAAAAGCAAAGTCAAGCAAATGTGACTTAACAACTGCTAAAAATCTTAAAAATGTGACGTTAAACCAGAAATATCACAGGAACATTTAGACATTTAGTTATTCGCATAAACTCAAAGATTTTAAACAAATATTTCCCAACATCTTAACAAAAGAAAAATACACCAGATTAAACTGAAACTTCAATAAATCATATACATCTTTTAGCATAAACCAAAATAAAATGCACCGTCGAATAAAATGCAACTCAGCCCCGACCGCTCGTACCCGTATTCCGTATAAAAAGCACAAAGCACAAAGCGCGTCCTTCGGCGCCCTCTAAAAAGACGACGTCTCCCTTCGAAGTAACGACTTCGCGCGCCGGGGTCACCGCGTACACGCAGCGTCGCGTCTGCACCGGAGGCCGCGTGTGTGCAGTACGCCGCCCGCGGCGAGTTACACGCTCCCGGTAAAAGCCGCCCACGCGTCCCGTTAATGAATTCGAGCCGCTGATCACCGAAGCCCGGCCAGCTCGCCGGGTAAAGTTCGTTCGCTCCGAGTCGTTTGGCCTCTCAAAGGACTTTTTTCATTATTCGCGCCGAGGGATTCAATCGGCGACAGGGTGCTCGCGCGGGACTGCTCCGTATGGAGCGTGAAATTGATACTTGGCCGGTTGAAAGGATTGAATTCGAAATGGAATTCACTCTTTTAGCGGGAGGAAAATGTTTTAAAAAGCCCGCGGGGTTGCTGACGGTGGCAGATTTTTTTAGGAGTTTCAGTAGTAAGAGGCGGGTATTGTCAGACGTTCTTCTTTTAGTGAATTTTTAAAATCTTTTTTCAATTAATGGATTTGTCATTGTTTTCTTAATGAGGCAGTAAGCTGTAGATTTAAGATGTAAGCTCTTTTGTCAAAAGGAAAGTGTTTTATAAAGCTTGCAAGGTCGCTGCAGGTGAGGTTTTAGGCGTTTCAGTAGTAACGTGCGCGTGTAGTCAGACGTTCTTTTTGTTTTATGAAATTTTAAAACCTTTCGCAGTTAATGGATTGCTCTTTGTTTTCTGAATAAAAGAATTATTTTGCAAGCTCTAATTGAATAAATTTTTATTCGGAAAAGGACTTAAAACATTTGAATGAAAAGTAATATAAAAGGATGAATTTGGAAAATCCAATCAGGATGTTCTTTCAGAAAGTGATGGAACAATGAATAAATCCAATTTCTCTGACGACTAGCTTTGGAATAATACTAGTTGGATTTCAGAAATCTACCGACACAGCAATCTGCTTTACTATCTCCTCGGTTGCTTCAAAGATCAAAAGTCCTCTTTAAAATTTATAGTAAGCTTTTTTCCCGCCTCGTACAAAGTCCGCAGTAGCCTTTGAAAAACGGAAAATATCGCAATCTCTTAGGAAAAAGCTGCCGACAGAGCTTGCGCGTGCACCGTGCAAGAGTCGAACAATTTGCAATTTGTCTTCCCATCCATTGCGCTAGGAAAATGTCGTTTACACGTTCAACAATAGGAATAAAATAGAAGGGAAAAAAAGGTCAGGGGGAGGCGAATAATACAGCGTCTATTGATCGACAACAACGAAATAAATTTAAATGCGCATTCGTTTCCGTTCGGATATTGATTTCCATAAGTAATTTTACTCCTATTCTCCGCGTCGACATATTTTAATAAAAATTTACATAGTTGTGTACGCACGTGGGCGCATCTGTAATATCACCGGTAAAAGTACATTTTTTTGTTCATTTAATAAAGACGTAGGATGAATATTCAAATATTTGAGTTGTAGCAGGCGGGCTTTATTGCACCTCTTTGAATTTTTAAGCGGATAAAAGGGTTACAAAAGGGACACCGTCGGCGTAGGCGCTCGCGCAAAGGGTATTAAACTTTTATACAGCTACGAGAAAAATTTTAAATATTTATGAATAATACAAATGAATAGACGGCTGCCGCGACAGTATCAAATAAATGTTGGAAAAATTTACCTTCGAATGCGTACAAAGTGGAGAAACATTTTTCCTCGCAAGAAAAGTTTTCTGCACAAAGAGATTTTTTATTTTTTTTTAACAAAAAATTTTCCGGTAGAATAAACGAAATAATAATACCCACGCGATATACGAACTTTCGTTCGTATCTCTCTTTTTAACGCAAGAAAAGTTTTGTACACATCCGGTATATTTGCCGCTCGACTTTAGCCGCACGAGGAAAGCAGCGCTAATTACATGCAGCGCCGGTTAAATTATACTAATGTGAATTACGCCCGAGCGTACACGCATCGCGCAAAATTCGCCAAACTTTATCCACAAATTTCATCCCCCTCGGTCGAAGTTGGAAATGCACCCACGCGTCTCGCCTACCGCAAGCGCAAAAATTAAATCACCGCTAAAATTGCGCGCAAAAACGAAATTCCTCGCTCCCCCTCGTTTACGTGCAAATGCCGCCCGTCGAAAGAAAGAGCCGGAGTCGCGCGGACGTCAAACGGCGGAGGAAACTCCATTTATTTGCCCATTTGCGCCGCGGGCTTATGTGTGCGCGTCGGCGGAAGCCGCGCGAGGCCTCCTTATACTCCCGGGGCGAGCGAGGCACGTCCCCGGTGGAAAGCGGCGTCCTTGCCCGCGGGCGGAGGAAAAAAACCGGAATCACTTGGCCGGGCCGGCGTAATCTCGGCGAGACAATGGCCCAATTTGCGCGGGCGTCCCGTATAAATAATCGCCGGCGAGCCGCTAAGTCAACTTGCGCCCCGAACTTCGCGCGATCGATTCGCTCCGGTCTCTCTTCGTCGGTGCGTCTATATCCGAGATCCGGAGATTCTTTTCGTGCGATAAGCAGCGCCGCGCGGTGAAACGGAAATAAAATTTAGATGGCGATTAGGGAACGTTACGGCTCGCGAGTTAAATCGCGTCCGATCGTACGCCGGCCTTTTCTACTTAAACGACGCGATTTCACGCGATAAGAAATTTTACGCGTTTCTTTTTTCACCGTGGGAAATAAAGGTCGGATGCTTTGATTTTTTTTTTTTAAGAAAAGAGAATTATATTCCTATCACGTACGAGCGAGATGTGCTTCGGTAAAATGTGGGTTACCCTTATGCGTTGTGAGCTTTACTTTTATTTTCTCTTTTCCTTTCCAGGGCACCTTGGTCGTCGTTAATTTACGTTTGAACACGCGTTGTTTCGTTGAGGTACACGAGGGAAAAAGGAAGAAGGAAAGGGAGATACGAGCGAGCATGCAAAGTCGCTTAATGTACTTTTGTGAACAATCAATAAAATGTAAATGCGAGGTAATTAAGGAAAGTTATTTTAACGCGGGAACAACGAAACCGGGCACGAGCAAAGTGACTGTGACGACTTGCCGGGTGTATAATTAGCCGCCTTACAATGGGTCAAGTTTGATTAATTGAAATGCTTGGGAGCACTTCGCGTATCTATACGAAAATTTTATTTTTTACGTCTTCTCAGGTATTTTATTTTTATATATTCTTTGCAATAGTGCAATATGTTTATTTAGTATAAAGAAATAAAAAATATATACATTTTTAAGTAAATAATAAACGAACAACTTGAAAATTGTCAAAAAATGTTATCAGCATAAAACATAGATTAAGATGTCTTTTTTTTGCTAATTGAAACGCCAAACCGTGCAGTCAATTACTAAGTTCAAACAAGCAATAAAAAAAATCTAATTTTCTACTACAAACAAACAAGTAGCAAATAATTAAAGCCATCTCAACTATTAATTTCTCGTACGTATAATTCTAACATTTTTGCTTTGTTTTTGTTAAAAACAAGCGGCATTCTGCAAATTCAAAATTAAAGAAAATCTAAAAACATGCTTTGTTTCACTCTAATTAACGAATGGACCTGACTAACACTCCAGAACAATAACATTCATCTCAATGAATGCAATAGCCCTCTGCCTCTCTCCGCAGCACAAAAACCCACGCGCGGGCATTGAATTCTCACAGCCTCCCCCTAAATCAGCCGGATTAGAAAGGTCCCCGTCTCTCCCTCTCTCTCCCTAACGCCGGACCTTCTGACGCATCAAAGCCCCGGCATCGCCAAGGCTCCGCGTCTCACCTAAGCAACTGCCCCTAAGCCCCGCGTCGCTATAGACGTCAAGATAGCGATAGCTCAGGCGGAGGAGGCGGAGGCGGAGAGAGAGCGGCACTTCGGCCGGTGCTGGTCTCGCGCGTGCGCGCGCCTCCTCCCCCCCGTCGGCCAGGACGCGGTGTAAGTCTCCGCGTGTCCTTCGGGCGGGCCGCCCCCGCGCGTCCCCGCACTTCCGGAAATTTCGTCAACGGATCCTGCGGACTGCGCACTTGCCGCCCGTCTCCCCCTCGGCCCCGATGCACGCCCCTCGTGACGCAAGCCGCGGGCGACGTGGGCGCGATGCCATATGGAAGTGGGCAGAAGCGTACGCGGCGCCGACACCCGAGACGAGCTCGCGGGCAATTAGCCGGCCCTACCCGTTAGCGCGCGTAACGAGTGCCGTGGGCTTTGCTCCCTCCCCCCGATGCACCCCGCCTCTGACATAACGCTTGCGGCGATAACTCGCGGCGTCGACGCGCTGGCGGTGGGTCGAACGAATATTTCCTCCCTCCCACCGTCAAAAATTTCGATTCGGTCCACTGTATAAAAAAAAACTTATCGATTTAAGCTACACTCATCGTGCATATTGCGTATAAAAAAATAAATAAACAAAAAAATTTTTAAATGGATAAACAAAAAAAAAATAAGCGCACCGTAAGGGTACAGACACGAAGCGAGGCGCCACGTCGTCGGCGCCAGCGGAGCGAGGGAAGCGGGGTATCGTGCAGGCTGGCTCGAGGCGAGCGTACACACACGCAGGAAGAGAGACAGAAAAGAAAAACAAACCTCCTGGCGTCCGCTTTATATATCGATTCGGCGGGACGGCGCGCACGGGCCGCTCTCGCGAGGACGAGTGCTGAGGTGGGCGATGCGTGCGGGCGCGCGAGGACTCGCCTCTCGGCAGCGACTGACTTCGTTTCTGCGCTGGCGCGCCGCCGCCGGCTCCGGCGCTCCCCTCCGCTCCCTCGCGCCCGCGCGCGAGCCTCAAGGTCGTTTCCTCGGCGAGGCGCAGCTGCCCTCTCGCTCCCACCGACGGCTGGGTGAACGAACGCTTTTTCGCGGCCCGCTGCAGGCTCGCGCCCTTCCGAGGGACGAGGAGGCTGCCCCTACCGTGTGTATAGCTACAGGTGGATGGAGGCTGGGAGGGGATGCGAATCGCGGACGAGATGGATGGATTTTTTCGGAGCGGGTGCCCCTTCCGCCCCTCTCGCCTCGAGCTTTTTGGAGCGATACGGGGGTGAATGATGGATGGAATAATTATCGGGGGGCTTTCTTTATTTATAGGTGTAAAGGCGAGCGCGGTGTGTGCAGGCTAAAGAGCGCGAGGATTTGCGCTGAGCTGCGATATTCGCCGGGGTTGAATTATGCAGGAGAGACAGTTTTTTTTGAGGGTTGCAGGGAGACGGAGATGCGCGTCGGAGATGGGAGAATATTGAGTTCTAGAGCGAAATACCTTGGGTACTGAGTTTTCTTTTTTATTTTGCAGTGGATTTATGAGGGGTGCGTTTGCTTTCTGGATGATTTTTAGAATTGTAAGAGAGTCGCGCTTCCTTTTCTGACTTACTGGAGCTGAAATAACAATTGCAGGTCACTGAAAGTGTTTCTTATATTCTAATTGTTTAAAACTAATTTTTAATAAACGTTTTAAAATTCTACATGATTTTTATTCACTAGACAATATATTTTATGTAACAAAAACAATCAACTACTTAGAATTTTAAATAAACCATATTAAAGAAACTTTCATTCTTTTCAAACAAAAAAAAAAGAATGCTCACGAACAAGTCGCAATTACGCTATCCATCTACAAAAAAAAGTGCAAGTAACGTTCCAAACTGATCCCCCGGTCTGCGCCATCCATCCTTCCCTTTCGAGCGAGGCGTAATGAGCGCACGAATTTTTTGCGCGTTCACTCGCTCGTCCATTCATTTGCGCGTCGCATATATAACGCCGGTCGCGACGAAGGGCAAGGCAATAAAAAAAAAGTCAGAACCCTCCTCGTAAGTGCGCCGCCGGCTGTTGCGAGGGTGTAAGCGCGTGGGCTGACTCGACCCGGACCGACACTACTGGCCTACAGCGACGGCGACTCACTCACCCCCTTCACGCCTGAGTTTGCATCGCCGCCGCCGAGCTGGATAGACGTTTCGCCTGATTGAGCTCAATTTTTTCGGACTCTCACCCCCTCTCCCCTTTCCAGGAGGCATAAAGAATTCTGGAGCTGAAGAAAATGCGACCGATGTTTTTGAAAGGCATAAGGTTGTTTCAGTGGAAGATGTCGGTTACAGAAGACGTGTAGTTGCGATGCTAAAGGAAATTAAGATTATTTTATTTTTTTTTGTGGTAGGTACATTTTATTACTTTGATTGTATTATAGATCGATTTTATACAAATGCAGTTTACATTAATATTAATTTTCTACTTTAGCTCTATACAGTGGTCATTCATGTTTATGGGTACATTTAAAATAATTTAAAAATTGATTTCAATATATACAGTTAAAACGGTTACTTCATACACACACGTATGGCAGAATATATTAAAATTCGTAGACATTGCCTACAAGTGACATACGTATCCTTATCTAATCAGTGTGGCTAAGTTTAAAACTTTGGACGTACATTTATCCAGGTTTTGTTTGACCGCCCTGATAAAGTTTGCCCATTTATTTCTCTGACTTTCACTTTTTTTTATTTTACCTCCCAAGACTTCAACTTTTTTTCTTCTAATAAAAAAAAATTCTTTTCTAATATAGTACCAGCAAAAATAAGCTATTGATTGTAGTCAAAGTTTATTTCATTCAAAATCTTACGGATCGCAATAATTCACATTCAATCTCCCGTCAGACAAAAAAGAAAGATAAATGACTTGACTCTATATATGAAAATCTTTGCACCATTACACAATCTTTATTAAGCAAAATTATCAAACAAAATCCAAAAGCATAAAAATAAAATTATAACTTTCCTTTTACAAAATAAAAAAAAAAATTCAACGCGAAAACATAAAAAAGTAATATCCCCGGAAGCTCGAATCTACTGCTGCACTTTGAGGCGGAGATTCGCGAAGCTCCGGGCGCCTCGCCCGCGGGCATTTCTTCTTCTTCAAGATTTAATTTCCTCCAGCGAGCAGTTCCCGGAGCGGTGTTCCCCTTTTCCCACTTTCTTTATTTCCCCAGTCTCGATTACGTTTTCCACGACCCTGTTAAAAAATTCACGCCGCGCGCGGATGCAGCGTCCGTCACGCTCGGACATTATACCCCGACGGCGGGAAATTGCGGGGGGGATTCGCAAAAGTCCCGGTGCCTCGTCTGCTCCGATATCGAAGTGTGATATAAATCGAGTCGACCCAGGCAAATAAAGTTTAGCCGCATTTTATGGAGTTATCGAGTGAAAATGAGGTTTTTTCGGAGAACGTTACGGAGTCAGGAATTCCTTTATTATTTAAGTCGGATAGACTTTATTTTATTACGGTCGCTCTTTTTTTTATCTCGCTTGAAGTGGAGAATCGTAGCTGGATAAATTCGAGAGTAAAATTTTTTCTGCTCTTGTTTGAAACGCTTTTTAGTGATGGGTATTTCGTTAAGTCTTTTGGCATTAAAAAAGTAAATTATGTTTTAATTGGAAAGAAGGATAATGAAATAAATTTTGTTAAACTTCAACATTTTCAGTTTAATTAAACTTCATTAGAGCGTTTAATTAAAAAAATACGGTTCTAATTGTAAAAGACTTTTTTCATCCTCGAATTAATTAAAATTATTATTCAATTATTTTACAAAATTTTTAAAGGTACCAAAATAATTACCATGGCAAAGATTATTACTTGGGTAGACAAATAATGAAAAGAACAATTTTTCATTAGAAAATTAGGAAGAATAATACTTTTTAGAGAGATTAAAAAAAGCAGCACCTCTACATCTTCTTCACTATTTTCGCACAATTAGATAATAAGTATTTTAATCAACAAAAAAATTTTAATAATTGTCAAGAAATATGAAATAACGAAATAAATAAACAATTTCCTTAATTCAAACGATGGATTAAAATGAATAAATGACGTCCTTGATAGTGACCCAGAATCATAAACGGATTACTTAATTCGCTTTCGCAGGATTGCGAGCTGCATAAGACCAGATGAAGCAATTATTCATGCGGTATGCTTAATTGTGGAATCTCGAGTGCGCTCAGAAAATGAAACATTCACGTGAGATTCCAGCGAGGTGATATAAGGAGCCTTAGCTAATTGGGGAATTGGCCATAAAACATCCGAGTAAATCACCTGTCAGCTGTGTCATCGTTTGTTAGCGGAGTTAGCAATATTAACATTTAGTAATTAAATAATTTAATATACATTTTTATTAAATGATGATTTAAAAATTTTGAATTTTATAATCTATATAGTAATTGTAGAAATATACTCGATTATTGAGAGATGCCCTATAATAAATATAATTTAAATTAACATTTTAAATATGTATAATAAAAGTACACAGATTCTTACTCGACTTTATAATTTAAAGAATACACACTCTATAACAGATAGTTTATTAAAAATAAATTTTTTTAAAATATAGTCAGCGACATCTATTTATTTTTTATTTGAAATAATCAAATAGTGTATTATATTTATATAAATCGATGCTCAGTCGGTAAAAACAGAGAGCAGACATGGCGAGCAGAAGTGTCGTTCGTTTGCTCCAAAATCCTTGTAAATTGAGATGTAGATCACTTTCACCGTCGTATGTCATATCATCAAGATGTTATTCCTCCTGGGAAACTGAAGATAAAGTGACACACACTGGCCAGGTAAACCAATCAATTAATTAACAAAATATCACACAATAGAGGTTACGTCAGTAGTCGATCGTTTTAGTTTTTATTTTTAATCGCATTTTACTGTTCTCTCTTTACGTGAAGTTTGAAAGAGTTTAATTAATCACAACTAAATGATCCACAACGAATGAGGAATTTAATTATTTATTACAGCAATTCGATCCCTCCGATCGTCGACTTTCAAGATTTGTCAACAGACCAAAAGAAGTGAATCCTAATTGGGCTATTAAATTGATCGACGAAGTACCTCCTAAGCCAACAGCAGCAAGGATTGTATCTTGCGATGGTGGTGGTGGTCCGCTTGGGCATCCCAAAGTTTACATCAACTTGGTAATGGCTTAAAGAATATAAAAGTTTCAAATTTTACTTTTATAAAATAATTTAGTTAATAATTTAATTGATAGTACTCTTGTAACAAAACTTTCTACATTTATTTTAGGACAAACCAGGAAATCATGCATGTGGATATTGCGGATTGAGATTCTATAAGGAAGATCATCACCACTGAAAATGCAAGGAAGTAGTTTGAAGAATTATTATGAACTGTAAAATAAAATAAAAAAGTTATTGCTGAAATTTAAAGAAAAAGAATGATAGAAATACAATACATTTGTTTATGAATAAATTTTAAGTTAAACAAATATTCTTATTTATTGAAAACCTTGTATCAAACAGAAGGCAAAATTACCAAATTTTATTTTATATAAGAATATTACTTTTATTATAAAATATTAAATTATTTATAAACTACATCATTTTTGCTATTTTACATTAGTCACAAAAACAGTTTTATCTTAGAAAATTTATAATCTATAAATAGTTTAAGAACTCATAAATAATTATTTGGAAAAAGAGGCAGGCTTTACCTAGAAAATTTTACAAGGCTGTTTTTTGGCTATTCATACCCAGAGGAATTGCTTTCAACTCGGTCTTCATACATAAAAATTCACCACATACGCACATTAAACTAGCAGACACAATATTCAAACACCACCAGCTGAATGTAGCTGGAAAACTTCCATTATAAAACCAGCAGCAAATGAGATGTATCAAATGAGCAGTGCATGCAAAATCCATACATTGTTTTGTCCTCTGAACAAGATACCATAAGGCCATTGCACCAATTACAGAATTCAATACAAAAATCGTGATGACCAGGTAGCCACCAAAATCTCTTACATGGATTTCTTTGTATTGGAAAGCATAATCCAGAGATTTAGTGGTACCTAAAAGTGTCGCAATTATCACTATCCATATACCTAGTGCAAAGTACATGACAGATTGCACTGCAATGATTTGCGACACGATCAACATAGGATCCCATGTCGTTTTCCTAAACTGCCCTGTTATTCCGTTCATTCTGCTGCCTTTGCTTCGATTATTCACAAAGCAAATTTCAATCTCATCTTGAAAGTACTAGGCAATATGAAATTTTATATTCTGCTCGCTAAAACTTCATTTGCCTGAAAATAAAAATAAAAATAGAATGTGAATATGTGCAATAAATACTTTATTATCATTAATAAGCATCACAAAAATTAATTCTTTAGCTAGTATTTGTTCGGAATGTCATTAGAAATATGTGAATTAAATAACAAATGCTAGTTTTTAGAATTTCACGTGTTAACATTACCATAATGTGAAAAAGTCATCTTCAAATTTTAACGAATCAACATAACCTCCGTAGTAAAATTTTCAGCATGTTTATTCATGACTTTCACATTATTCGATCCTTTAAATTTCAGAATATTTCTCCAGCTGTTACTACTTGGCCTCGATGACATCTGATCTGGTTCAATGAAACGTACGAAGCTTCTTTTAATGATATTCACTGTCATATCATATCACGTAAAGTAATCGGTTCGAAGTGGTGGTTTCATGATTCACCGTTTGAGGGAATGGCGCAACTTTCATTTCGGAGCAAGTTTGCCTTCTGCTCAACGTAGGATCATATACCTACTTGCTCCGTTTTCGAAATTGGAGCAAAGCCATATGTGATATCATTTATTTAATTTATTGTAGTCGTCTAAACAATGCAGTGTATTTAAATATTCAAGCACTTATCCATGGTATTTAAATCTTCTTTTGTTATTTCACAAAGCTAAATTTAAAAAAAATCTGAAACTAGAAAAAGCAAAAGTTATTGCAAATAATTAAAAAGAAGTTATAAAACTTAATATTTTACCTTTTACGCGATTATTACGCTTTATATATTACTTTACTTATGTTTTCAAAATAAAGTCTGAAAATTTTTTTAATTTCCCCACATTGATTTCAGCAGACCCCAAAAAGCTAAACAGCGCAAAAAAGTGGTAATGAATTTCGCGAAATATGCAGGCGCACTTTGGACTGAAGTGCTTTTGACGAGCTGCCAACTTTAGTGCCTCGGCGGTTTGCTCCTTGGCGCAGGTCGCGCCAGTCTGCAATACAAGTGGCAACGCGACGGACACATCGCGCGCAGACGGTGTGATGCAATTCTGAGTTAGCTGACATTCATACGGCGAACGCAGTGCAAGGATGCCGATTCTCGACTTCTTCCGAAACCTCTTCGGCAGAGGCTCGACCCAGGAGCCGCCCCCATACAGGTTAGTCCTATATTCCGGGGAAATTTCACCTTTTTTCCCGGTGCTCCACTGGGCTCCGATTTGACACCTCCTAGAAGCTTCCAGATTTTCTATTATTTTCCGTCAGATGCAAGCGCTCTTTGCGCGTCAATTACGAATGTCGGGGTGATGCAGCTTTTCACTCGTGTTGTTTCGAAATTGTTGCAGGTTCGACCAGGATCCGAGGTACACGGATAGTTTCAGAAATCCGATTTGGCAGACTGACGAGGATGACGATGATGTCAGTGACTTCAGGTATTTATTTGTTGACTTGCTGTTAGTAATTCCCCGCCGAGAGATGTGGGTTTTACATTAATTATTTATTCAATTAATAGCAGGCAATCGAGGAATAGGTATCAGTTTAGAATTTTCAGTGATCCCTTTGAAATGACAAGATTTTTTGAAACACAAATGGATGACATGATGAGGAATTTCTTTGGATTCGATGGCTTTGGCAACTTTTTCGGGGGTAATTGGAGACCTGCTGGCAGTAAGTTATTTAATATTTGTGCTTGTGTATGTTTTTTAAATTTCTTCATTTCTGATAAATAATAAATTTATATTTTTCTAATCAGCCGATGACTTTATAAATGCTTTGCCTATGCCCGACAATCAACCAAATACAAAAGGACCCAGAGATGAAGTGCTAAAGCCATCTTACGATGCACCAACTTCATCATTTGGTTGTAAGTTCTTTTTGTGAACAAAATATATTTTAGAATTTCAAAATACTTTATTTTTAGTGGAAGATTTTACGAATATGTTGCCATTACCAGACAGGAAAAATGTAAAAAGACCTTGCGAGGAAGTATTGAAGCCTTCTTATGCAATGCCAGATGCAAACACTGAAAAATTGGATTCTGATATAGATGGAAAGTAAGTAAAGTAAGAATGTAATTAAAAATTATATGTACTTTTTTTATAAAAGTACGTAACATGCTTAATTATTAACTTTTGATATTCTTTTTGTAGAATTAAATCTGATCAGTTGGCGAAAATTTGGACGTCTCCATCGGAAGATGTAACACGCTCTAAACCTCAATTTTCAATTCGTTCATTCGGAAGTTCAGTTTCAACACAATTTGTAAAGAGACCAGATGGAAGTGTTGAGCAGAGACGTACAGTTAGAGATAGTGAAGGTAATGAAGAAATTGTAGTAACAAGACAAATTGGTGACAAAGTTCACACAGTAACAACAAAAAAATCGAAAGATGGTTCAGAAGTGAAAACTGAAGATATAGTTAACATGGATGAAAGTGAGTAAAATAAAATTTTAGAATAAAACAGAATTAATAATCTGATTACTTTTTATTGTACTTAAATTATATTACCGACTTTCTATTTTAGGTGAACTCAAAGGGTTTGATGAAAAATGGTCAAGAACACAAATTTCACCAAAAGAAGATATGGGAGACAATTTTCCATGGTATAAATTTTTTGGACCTAAATTATAGCAAAAGTGAAATAATATAATTACAACTTTAACTTATTTCGAATGAATTTATAAATATGTAAATATATACAAATTTTTAGTATCTAGGCGTTTATATTAAATTCTAGTTACTTCATTAGGAAATATAAATAAGCGTTATATAACGATAGATTTCTTTATTATTCGTTTTTTTGTATAGTCTGTACACGTAAATTATTTACAATGCTAATAAATCTCTTCTAAGCACGACCAATCTGTTCGTCTATGGAAAGGAGCGAGTTTTGACAGTTATCTATAGCAATGAAAAACACAACATTTACAATTTATATTGTTTAAATTAAAAGATTATAAAGAAAAATCAGAACAGATAATATTTCATACTAATAACATTGTCGTTACCAGTGAATTTCAATGCTAATTGAAAACGATATAACAAATTATTTCTACAAAGATTTTGTTTCTACTTAATATTTCTTCAAACACAAATATATACTGCTAAAAATTGTGTTAATATGACTGACTAACATTGGTTAAAAAATAAAATTGAAAACAATTCCTGCATACATGTTTCATTATTGTAAAGTTCACAAAAAATTTTGATGAATATACTTTTGATGGTGAGTAAATGCTTTTATTTATAGTGAAATAATTAGAATTTTTTTAACATTTACGTAACAAATAATTCTTTATCATACTGTTTATACATATAAAATTGTTATTTTAAGTATTGTCGTTATGTTATTTATTATGAATTTTAACATTTATATGTTCATGTTAATATAAAAATAGTGTTACTACAGCCATTGTTAACTAAAAGTTAATAGATGTTAAAGAAAGTCTACAGTAACCAATATTAAAATATTTTAAAAAATGAGTAGCAGATGTATGTTATAAATAAGTTATTGTCTACTGTAAATTAAAACGATCAACTTTTAAAATTACTTTTAAGTAAAACTTAATACGTTTTATTGTGCAGAAATATTTGTAAAATAAAATATAGTAGCAAGATATGTGCAAATACTCAATAAGAAATGCCAGTAATTACTTAGAATACGAAAGAGTTTAATTCTCCACTTAATTTATACATAAATGACTATATTCATATGTTCATGACTCCTTAAAATTAAAATTATCAAGTAAAATTATAAAATTTCATAACATTAAGTTACAAGTAATTGAATGAATGAATTTATTTGAAAACTACAGAAGACGTTTTCTAGTTGCTCATTCGTTCTTAAAATTCATCCTCTAACAGCACTCTACCCTTAACAGAATCTATTTTATTTTAATTGTTTTCAATAAAATTTTTTAACCAGGACTTAATTGACTAAACAATACTTACAAATTTATAAGTTAATCGAAAAATAGACTTTTAGCAGGAACGCGTGCGTCTCGCGCCGTTTTACCATACGCAACCGCGACTCAAATAAAGCACACGCATGTTTTATAATTAACGCCCGTCTTACACCTCGTTAACTTTTTTTTTGTATATATACATCGCACGCGCTAACGCGTTCATTCTATATGTACAGGTCATTTATTTTTCCTTTTTTCTTTAATGGCGAACGTAACACAGGTACGAGATTTCATTTATTTTCAGACAACAAACAGTTTCGATTCCTTTATTACTTAATTTCGCTCGATGGAAATTACTCTGCTCTAAAATCGATCGATGCTATTCGTATCTACAAATGACCTATAGCAAACAAGTAAATTATATATTACGACCGCAATGTCCAAGCTTCTTTGGACTATCTCATCGTTTTGTGTCACTTAGTTTCACCTTCTTAAAGTTTATCGTACATATTCTAATTTATTATTTTTTCAGGAATGAACGAAAGTTCGCTGATGGCGAAAATTCGTTTTCTTTTTATATCGCAAACGTACGCATTGTTTAACAACTTTGGTTTTTTTTTTATATAAAAAAGAAAAGTCATCGAAAATTAATTCTCGGGTGTAGAAAATGCGCTACTACACCGTGACGATAATTAAATTCGTTTACACAATGTATGAAAAATAATTACCCGATTGATATTTTCACATTATATTGAAACAATTTCAACTGTTCCAGACAGCACGCAATAATCATTACATCGCTTGTCTACAACGGTAAATGTACCACAGCTACAAGTTACTTCAGTATATACATTATCTGTCATCGGAAGTTATTCTTTCTATTATTGGAAACTATGGTGGTGTTATGAAAATCAAATTTGCACACTTCTTTATTTCCCAAGCATTTTGAGACAAAAATTCATGGAATTATGTACAATTCATTATGGAAATTTTATTCAAATATTTATAGTTATATAAAAAATAAATATTTATTGGTGTATAAAACACAAATAGATTGTTAAAAAGTGCATATGATACTTAGAGACACATCAAATTTGTGTAACAAGTTTTTCGGTACTTCTTTAATGGAATTGTTTAAAAAGGTGAATTGTACGTAATTACACATATTTTGATAAATAATTGAGAAAATACACGTGGAAATACAAAATTTATGAAGTGTATAATATATTCGCCTAAAAGAAAAATATGATTTTTTTCAAAATTTTTCCAAAAATTTACATTGCCCTCTTCTTGATTTTTATACAACTTTACGTACAATAATTAAAAATTTTATTCGAATTAACCATATATAATGGATGCGCAATAATAAATACTCTAACACTTTTAGCATTTTACAGTAAAAAAAATAATCCCAATTCATAAATAACTTGTATTTTAATAAACAAAAAAATAATAATAAAAAATAAAAAATACTTTTCTTATAGGATGCTAACTCCAACTTTACCGTACTTACAAGAAAAAAAAAATAAGAAGAATCGGCTCATTACAAGTTCTAGCTGTATACAAATAGCTATAACGACAGTCGATTAGTTTCGATATCCTTTATACACGTCATCGCGAGGGAACAAGGAAGAATGAGGTGGTAGCTTGGCTTTTACGAATGTCGCCGTACATTATACATTGCAATACTCGCTCATCGCAAACGGACAAAAACACCAATCACTCATCAGTAGGCCAATCCTCTTGCACGCCACCTATTTCTCTTTATTTAGCATCGTTCAGTCTATCTTCAAATAGCCTTTGATATTATTTCTACGTAGCCACCACAGTAACTTATTTCTTTGTCCTTCAATATTTTTTTCTCTATTTTCTTTTTATATTCGTTTAGACAACCACTCTTATGCTCGGAGTGAATATGATGTTCGATAATTTTAAATTTTTCGAGAATGCATTGGGCATTGAAAATATTTTTATGTACTCTTATCTTAGAAAAATCTATTGCTACTATTTTTTTTAAAAGCGGAAATAATAAATATAAAAGTAATTGATTTCTAACAAAAGTGTAAACCTTCATTTACATCTACTTAGTTTCTAATAGTTACTTATCTGTTAAAAATTATATATATGAAATAAGTAAACATGTGTTATCTACAGTAATAAGTAAAAGATATAAGAACTTTTAACACTTTAAGTGTTGCATCTTACAATGATTGAATTTAATAACTTATAGTTAAGTTTTTTATAAACCTCTTCTTTTTGATTACCAGTTCTTAGCTAATGTATCCAATTTAGATACAATTATAAAAAGTACATAAAAATATTTGCAGCATATTTAATTTGAATGTTATTCTTTGATTTGGAACATACTAAGTATTTTATTGCATGTCAATTAAATGTATAAATGTATGTAGAATAAAAATTACAACAACAACAATCACTGCTTAATAAAATCAACTTCTATTCAACTGGAATTTTGATAAGTATGTAGAAAAATCATAGTTTTAATAAGTTCAGACCATATCTCGTTCCCCACTTATTCGCTTCGAATGTACACTAAACATTCCCTGATAATTTCGAAACAACAAATTTTTTTAGTTATTAAAAGCTCGAAAAATTTGTACCATAGCGCGATAATTATTGATTCAGCGAATAGCGCGATTTTAAAAAAAGTTTCGATGCAAAAATTTCCAATTTACCCCGAAAGAGCGGCATCATTGCTTCAAGGTATATTTGGTGGCTCGAATTTCGAAAAATTCACCCTTGGTGTCGTTCACTCTTGGCCGAATCCCTCGGTCTCCTCGATGGCGTAGTTGAGCTTCTCCACCATTTGGTCGTAGCTCTTGTAGGGCGGCAAGTCCAGCCGATTGAAGCACGTGTGCGACCTCGGCAGCCACGTGTCCTTTCCCACTTTCTCGATGCAGAATCGCTGCGGACCGTTGCTCCCTGCAAACGTAATTCTTAGTATGCGAACAAAAATAACGTTGATAACAGAAAAATCGATAATTAGGTGTAGGATAAAAAACCCATCACGCAGAAGTAGGGAAAAGTTCCGCTGATATTAACAAAATATAAAAGATGAAATTGTCTTTTTTTGTAATGCGGCAGAAGTCAGAACAGAAAAAGAATGACAAACAAGTGATTGAGTAAAACATTCATTTTCATAAAAACATTCACTCTTAAAAAAAGTTAGTTATTTTAAACATCACCAAATAAAATGTATGGTGATATTTATAATCAACTGTTATATGGTTTTAAATAAATTATATAATCTGCTATATCTGCGACATTAATAGAAATTCGCATGTCAAGCTATAAATATCTTCACTCACCCATTAATTCCGCAAATCCACCTACAGGAACTCTACATGTCCCAGTAACAAACTGTAGAAGCCTTGCCCGTTTCTCATTGTCTGCTGCCCTGACAAACTAATAAAAATAAAACACAATATTAATTAACGATAGAAACGCAAAGACAAATATTAACTTTCAAAGCTATAAGAGTAAAAAATTTAATTTTTAAAATGCAAATCTTACCTGCCAGAACCAAAGTACTTGTTTGCTGTTGCGCGTATAATGCCTGTATATTGTATTTCTTTGCCAATCATCGACGTCGATCTCTTGCATACCGCACAGCATAAGTTCAAGTTCTCGCTCATCAAAATACTTTAACCATTCCAAAGGAACAACAGAATTGAATCCCTCCAAAAATGCTTTGGTTTGCTCCTCAATACCTCTCGTCATTCGCCATTCCGTCATTAACCTGAATCATATTAAAAATTTAATAAAAAGGGTACATAACTATAACAAGCTATAAAAAAATTATTTATATTTTACAAAATATACCTTATATATTCTTCTTTATTGTCTTCAACAACTTTGATCTTATCACCTCCTTCTTTTAATTCGTGGTGTATCACTTGGCCGAGAATTTCGAAATCAACACTGTAATATAACTCAAGACCACATTCATCAATATTGTTTTCTTTAATCCAAACAAGTGATTTGTAAAATTCTGGATCAATTGATTCAATATCTTTCATTATTAATTTCTTATTCAACATGCGTTTGTAGAATGGCATTGTAAATCCACTATAAATAAAGCGACCGTGATAAAGTGCCTGAAATTATACCAAAGAATAATGAATATTGTACTAAAGTAAATTTTAAATCACATATATTGAATGCAAGTTATATAATTTACCATTGCTATAAATCTTCCAATAAACTTAAAGTAATTCAAATGATCAGGATTTACATAAGATGCTGGATTTATTTGTAGACTATAATTGCTTTTGTTAGCGTATTCAAAAAGGCAATACATAGGATTCAGAACTTCATGACTTAAGAGGAAGAACCATTCTCTATAAAAATTGCAA
Source organism: Eurytoma adleriae (assembly GCA_900480045.1). Taxonomy (NCBI): domain Eukaryota; kingdom Metazoa; phylum Arthropoda; class Insecta; order Hymenoptera; family Eurytomidae; genus Eurytoma; species Eurytoma adleriae. The sequence goes on along the minus strand of UXGC01000281.1, from coordinate 28,455 downwards.
TTTTGGAATAATCAATTTGGCTTAATCATTTGTTTTATAACATATGATCTTTAGGTATCATTATCTCACCTTGATACACCACCATAATCTAAACCTTCTTCTCCTTTAAAAATTATGTACAACCTACGTCTAAGGGCAAAAGCTTCAGCATTCATTATTTGGTGATAAGAGTCTTCAAACAACGTTTGTCTGCTAACGCTGATTTTAATATGGTTCGGAAAAGCATTTGTTTGGCATAAAAAGCGAAATTGTGAGAGCTTCCAACGGAATGACCTCTCATATGCTCTTGGCACTCGACACATTCCTTTTGGTCTGCAATTATAATGATTTAATATGAAAAATAACCAAATTTAAATTGATAAAAATAATTTGATTACATTAAACAAAAAAAAAAAAATAAAAAAAAAATTAATTATACCCTTTAGGAGCTCCCGGCCTTGGATCCTGGAATGTCGTCGTTCTTGTATTGTGATCCACGAAATAGCGCACACCGTCTTCCGTTAACCGAATCTCCCAACCGTCAGGTAACGGTGGCTCATCCATCGTCTCTTGACCTTGCGTTCGTGGATCCTCCCATTGAGTCGTGCGATTTTTATGATTTACATAATACACGCGACCCTCTGGTTGTCTCCGTCGTTCCCAACCGGCCGGCAGCGGACCCAATCCGTCATCCTCCTCAGCCGTTGAAGTCGACGGTCCAGCAGCCATTGCTTGATGGGACTGCAAAGAAACATTTTTAATATTATGTTTTGATCAGTAGAGTTTTCAACAGTTATTCAAATATAATAGAAATACTGACTTGTGGATACAGAAATCTTTGATTTCCTTGTTGAACAACGTATTGCCTTTCTCCTTGCCATTGCTGGAAATGTTGCAGTCTCTCTGTGTTTGGCCTTTGCCAAGTAGTACTTCTCGTATTGTGATCCACATAATAAATTCGACCTCGCATGTCTCGTCGAACCTCCCAACCTGGTGGCAGAGGCTGTGGTCTCTCCCATGAAGTACTACGTGTATTATGATCCACGTAATACCTAAAAGAATTCATAAATTAACATTTTTCTTTAAAAAATAAAATAAATACTAAATGATATAAACATGAGTTTCACAAATTTTTACCTTCTGCCATACACGTCATATCTCATTTCCCAACCAGCTGGTAGGGGTTCCTCTTGAGGTAGACTTTCAGCTTGATTGGGCATATTAGAGGAGCATGGCTGAGCAGAAGGTCGGACCATTGGCTCAAGACCTACATTGTTAGCAACGACGATATTGTGATTGATAGTGGTTCCATTCGGAAAGAATGGAGTATACACAGCCACAGCTCTACTGCTGCTTGATTCGCTTTCTGGTTGAGCAGAATTATTGCAGTCTTGAAAGTTATTTGACGAATTACGATACGTCATCGATTGGGGCATTTGAGTTGGTGCTGCATTTTCGGAGCCTTGAGATCGCATACGCGCTCGAACACCACCATTTAGAATGCTGTGATTACTTGCACTGTCACTATTCACAGTACCTGTGAAAGAATAAAAACAAAATAAATTGTTTAATAAAGATAACATTAAATATTTTATAAAGAAACACCCAGGAACTTAATTTTCTTTAGTCTACTTTGGATAAATATAAACATGTAGTAAAACTTACCAAGAGGTACTGCGGTTGAATTGGATGGAGGCAAAGCCATTTGTCTTGAATTAGTCACACTAAGGTCTGGTCTTAGATGTGCTGGTGGATCTACTGTGCTCATATCTATCCTAAGCCTATCAAACAATGTAATTAAATCACCAACTTTAGATGCACAGTAACTATGTTTATTTCCTGACTCCAAGTCCAAAGTAAGTTCCAAATTTTCCAGTTTTCCATTATAGTGTAAAAGAATGTCATAAAGAGAAATTCTTTTTTCCCCAATTAATGTGTCTTTCCGAAATGAGCTGTGATCCAAAAGACGAAAATGAAGTTGAGAGTATGGTGTAACTAAAACTGTAAATTTTTCGTTCCATTTTGGTTGAAGCGTGGATTTGGATACTTCAGTTTTCCTTGGACTCTTATCATCGATTGAAAACTCTATGTAAGGATTGGGTTTTAAAAAGGAAGAACTTCTTAAAGTTGCTACTTCAACTGAAAAAAAATACCATTTATTAGCAACTAATGAATAGAGAAATTGAGACTATTTATTGGGTATATTTATACAGCGATTGATTAAGAGGATAAAAATATTGGGAATAAATCAAGTGAAATAAATTAACTGTTTTCAGTTAAATTATTTTAATTCTAAAACACTTTGACGTAATCAACAAACCAAATTTAATTATTTGTTGTTCTCCAAAATAAGGTTACTAAAGTTAAAGTTATTTATTTTATTTTATTTATTAATTTTTAGGTCTATTATTGATTATATTATAGATTAGAGGAAAATTACAAATAATTTAAATATAAAATTAAGATTAACTTGATAATTTTGATTTTTTTATTGATTAATGATTTTTATATTGTTAGCCTAAAAATATAAGTATTGAAAATGTCACTATATATTGAATGTGCAGTTTAATTGGAATTCTTTTTTTAAATTTATGTATAAAAGAAGTTTTAATTTAAATATCTTAAAAATAAATATATATTTGCATATCTAATATAGTGAAATATAGCTAATTAACTTTAAATTATTTAGCTTTATTATTTCAATTATATTATAATTCAATAAGAAAGAATTTTAAAAATTATTATTTTATATCTATTACATCTGATGATATAGCCTTATTATAAATGTTTTCAGTTTAATGACTCACATTTCAAAGTATGCACATATGAATTTTATAACGATTTTTTATTTTTTATATTGTTTTCATCTGTTTTTATTTTTTAGCAAAGTTATTCCATTACAGTTGACAAGATAAAACAGATATAAATATAAATACTCTCATAGAATAAAATTTTTTGGAAATTATAAATTTCAAAATATATAATGATGCAACTTTAAGGAAAATCTCAACAGTGATGAAAACATTACTTTTGTAATTTTATGCACAAGGGAAAAATTCTTGTATGATGAATAAAACTAAATTTTCCTTACTAGTTATGCTTAGCTGATAAAATCCAGGAGCTGCTGACTCCTCTTCGCAATTAGACATTGTAAAACCTTATGCCTTAGATAAGTATTGCAATTTACCGGAAATCACTCATAGCACTTTTGCTCTTGCACTTTTGCCGCAGCCTGAAACACAATCATGTATTTTATCACTATCAGAGTTCCGGTCATTTCCCAACTCGTGCAATCCTCCCATGCTCAATTTTAATCTCGTTTATTGCTCACAAAGCGGTATCTCTCATCGATGCATTCTTGTTCTAGAAAGCAACCTCGACTGAAAGCAATTCCATGCGAATAATGCGCAATAAACATCATGAAATCATCAATGAGAGAGTGGCTTTGTAGCATGCGATGCCCAAACCCGTGACACTCAATTGAACTGCATTGGCATGAAAGTCTGCTCCCCATTTGTCACAACAGCCATTGACACCCGATGCAAATGATCTACTCGACAAGGACTGGCAAATTATGCCTCGCTGTCCCGTTTCTCATGCACGAGGCGTTTTTCTCCCCCACACTCGTCCGCAATCGAAAAGTCGTCGAGCGCACATCGATTAAATGGCACACACTCCGCTCCGAAAAAGAATCTCATCACATGACAAGACCGCGTAGGCGAGCACACAGTGGCCGACAAAATCGCGGGGGAGTCAACGACGAAAAAAAAAAAAACAAAAAAAGCCAGGCGAAACTCAGCGGTACTCGCGAACTGGCGCACACACACGCGAAGACGCGCGACGTAAGTATACGATGGCACACGGTGTGGGGCCTCCCCGAGACTTGTGGCTCGCCGCGAGGTACACACACCCACGTACACACAGACACACCGGACGACCAGGATGCGTAGCGTCGCGCACGAACCTAGAGAATCGCGGCCGGAGCCCTGGCTCGCTGGCAGCGGGGAAAGTAGGCGCGGAGACGTGCTGCTGATGGGTGATCCTCCGCGGGCTGCACTGGCATGACTCGCGGCGGCGGCGGCTGATCGCTCGGTCGAGGGAGCGGCTGATACCGTTCCTCGGCGGTGCGGCGACGAGGGCCTCCCTCGCGGGTAGCGATAGCTGCGGGAGGGACGGGCGCTCGTTGCTGCTGCTGCTGCTGCTGCCGATCAACGCGAATGCCACTTCCTTACCGTCCTCGCTCGCGCTCCTCGGCCACCATCTTGCCTATGTGCACTGTACGACTGTTTCTGTACGTCAACCTTGCGCGCGCCCCGCGGTTTATACACTGCCGACGGAGTGCCGTGCGTGTGCCCCGCGCGACTCTATACGCCCGTGTTTTCCTGCGGAGCGGAGATAGGACGGCCGCGTGTGTGTGACATTACGGTCGCGCGCGCGAGCGGCACTTGTGTTAGTGGCGATGATGGGTATTACTGTATTACATTACACCTATACGAGAGATAGCGGAGGACAGTTTCACTGGCAGCGTTAATTCTTAGGCACTGTCTGCTAGCGCCATGTTACTTATTGTTAAATTCGCCAGCTCCGTTTTTGGCTTTTTCGGATTTAATCGCGCCTGCCTCTCCGGCGATCATCCGATGATACGTCACGGAGCTTTAAATGGACTGTACGCGCACTATCAGTGTATATCTGCACGATATGATGCTATCGAGCGATTCTTGTTATTGTACGTATATGTTCAGTATGTACGTTCGTACGTACGTAAAACTTCGAGCACCTCCTTAATTATGAATTATTTAATGATTTTTCAATTAGCGGTGCGAGCCTTAACGGTAAATTATAAGCAATTAAAAGTACGTACCGCTTTTAAAAAGAGAGAAATTATTCACAAATTGAATCCACAACTATAAACTAAAACTACTTTTACCAAATAGAATTATATTTTAAGTTACATGAAAGTTTTATATGCGGTGAAAGCGTACCATTTATTGATCTTTGAAAGTCTTGAGTCTTGGATATGTCTTTTTTTTCAGGTGTGTAATAAGTTTCTACTTTGCATTAGAATGTTTCGAATCGCGCACTATTTGTTTAGAACCAACCACTGCAGGGATCTTCTTTACCGATGCTCGCTCTTTTTCCGCGATTGTCAAAACAGTCGATTGTTTCTGAACACGTGCTTGTATTTTCGTTATGAAAAATGGGTGTTGAATCAAAAGTTGAGTGTTTAATTGTGGACACCAGTGCCTTCATTAAAAATGCAGCATTACAGGTAATAATTCTTTGTCATTTTAAACTATTTTTCTTTTAAACTACATTATTTAATGAGGATTTTTTAGGTTAGTTTATTTTTTGACGTATTTATATATGAAGTAGTTTATATTGTTCGATCTAATGTCAGATTTTAAATGTTTTAAGGATATTGGACATCAAATAATAACGGAGCCAGCAGTTGTAAATGAGATCAAAAGCAAGAGGCAGCTAAAAAGATTGGTAGTTCTTCCTTACGATCTGGAGGTTAAGGAAGCCTACCCAGAAGATATTAAATTCGGTATATTTTTAGAATAATAAATGACTTAACAATTAATTGAATTAAATTACCATGTGAATAAAATTAATTTTTTTAGTTACTGAATTTGCAAAGAAAACTGGTGACTACAGAAGTCTCTCTGCAACTGATATCAAAGTCATTGCACTTACTTACCGCTACGAGAGAGAAAAAGTAGGATTAAGTCATTTACGGACAGAGCCAGAGAAGAAGAAAGAGGTAGTCGATAGCAGCGTTAAACATCCAGAAGATCATCCTAAAAATTTGGCTGGATGGTACATGCCGGAAGGAAATGTAAGTTGGGGAGAAAAATTTGTTTTATTTAATTTTTTTAAATGCTAAAAATATATATTCTTTAGAGACTTCATGTCATAAATTATTTTATTTACAGGAAGAGGATGAAGAAAACAGTGCTGAAGAACACAGTGACTCTGAAAATGACAATAAAAGTAATAATGATAAGGAAGAGACTAGAGGAAATGATAATTCTACAGATAACAAACCTAGGACACAGAGTGAATGCTCAACTTCCTCTAGTGTTGAAAACCAAGATTTAGTAACTGCAAATGATGTGAGTGAAAATACTTTATCAGAGTCTGATTATAACACTGCAGTATCTGATGAAGAGAAACACGAAGAAGATGATCTAAACAAAAAATTTGAAAAGTTAAATTGTGATCCAACTGAATTGAAAGTTGATATTGGTGATGATTTAACTATTGACGATATTCTTAAACCAGTAAAAAATGATGAACAAGAAGATGAAGGAGTTGATTCTCAGAACCAAGAGGATGACGGTGATGACGAGGAAGAAGAAGACGAGGAGTACAATGCAGATGATGATGAAGATGATAATGATGATGGATGGATAACTCCAAGTATGAAATCCAAAGCTAATTAATTACCGTTTTATTAAAAATGTATTATTTATTTGAGATTGTTGTTTAAAAAAAATAATTTTTTTGTATTCTAGAAAATATCAGAGATGTCAGGAAAAAGATGGATTCCGATGTAGTTAAAGATAAACCTGCAACGGTTGCATGTTTAACTATGGATTATGCTATGCAAAACGTTCTAATGCAAATAGGATTGAATGTTGCTTCAGTAGAAGGAAAAGTCATCAAACAAATGAGAACGTTCATTTTACGCTGTTATACTTGTTTCAAAACAACGGGAGTCGTCACAAAACTATTTTGTCCACATTGTGGAAACAAGACTTTGAAAAAAGTATCTGTTTCATTAGATGATGAAGGAAAACAGCAAATTCACATTAATTTTCGAAAACCTCTTACCTCCAAAGGCAAAAAGGTAATATCAATTATTTCTTTATGAAGTAAGGATTAAATTAAATTTCCATTCATTTTTACATTACTAAATTAAATTCTATTGCAGTTCTCACTACCAACATTTCAAGGTGGAAAGCATGCATGTAACCCAGTACTTTTTGAAGATCAGCCGATGCCTGATCAAAGACCAACCAAACTGGGTCGTGCTAAAAATGACCCTCTAAATGAAGATTACATTGCTGGATATTCACCTTTCGTAATGCGCGATGTCAATTCAAGGGCAGCGATGCTCGGAATTAAATCAGGCAGTACAGTCAAGCACTGGATGAGGAGAAATCCTAATGAAGTTAAAAAACACAGGAAATGAAAGTCTTTTTTACTTTTATTATAAATACTTTTTATTTCATTTATATTATCTCACTGAATTTCCACTTTGTACATATTTTTGAGAAAACCATTTTTCAAACGATGCATTTAGCTTAAAAATTATACTTTTCTTGGTGAATTAAAGTATAATGAGAAATGGAAACAGGTGTAAATAAATCTTCAAAAAAATTGAAAAATATTACAAAATAGTTTATTTGATCATTTTCCATTTTAATGTACTTTGGAGTATATTTCGATAAATCATGAGTGAAAATATAGAACTTGAGTTCTATATTTTATAGCAACTAGTAACTTAATCTTAGGGTACACAATATATTATAATTTAAATAGTTAAATATATTTGGATTTTTACGGCTTACGTCGTAAATTTTAAACACGATCGATAAACAATTACAGTTACAATCCAGCTTGATATTTAGTCTAATGTGGAATTTGTGCACGCAAATGTAAGCTTAAGGTATGCAAAAAAATTATTCAATGACAAAATTATATTGCCTGTATTTCATTTTAAAAGGAATTGCTTAAAAATAGCAAAAAGTTTGCTCCAGGTGAGGCTCGAACTCACGACCTTAAGATTATGAGACTTACGCGCTGCCAACTGCGCCACTGAAGCTTGGGGGTGCGAAAATTCTATGATCTAAAAACTACCCCTTTTTACTAAATTGTAGATACCTGAATTATAATTATTGTAGTTTGATTAAAAGTTTACTCGCGAAAAAAATTCTTTGTACGATATTCGGTTTTGGCAAACTTTTACTTCTTTTCTGTTAAATTTTAGTTTTTTAAAACATCAATTTTGTTTTAAGGACTTTGTATTTGTAAAAATTAGTTAACACACAAATGAGTAAAATGAAATTGACTTATAGGTAGACTAACAATTTTATTGCTTGCATAAATGTAATCATTTATACTTGACATTGAAGTTACTAAGATTATAAAATTTTAAATGAAGACATAAAAAAAGAATCAAATTATTTTAAGTTATTGCTTCCACGATATAAAAAAAATTGTCAAAAGAAAACTTGTTTTTAGAGCGTATTTAGTCATTTATTACGTAACTAAAAAAGGAGATATATAAAATTTTCGCAGCACTACAAGTTTATAAAAACTAACAAAATATTGTATCCAAAAAGCTAAGGAAATTTTTATTCAAGATATTGTACATGAAATGAATTAATTATTATCTGTTTTCTGATATCAAAGTGAGATTAGTTATCGACGTCTTACAAATTTTGTTTAATCCTCAAAAGCATTTTGGTAACTAACACATTTTAAGCGCTTCTTTTTTTCTCTATAATAAATTTTATTCTTCAATCATTTTATAAAGTTAAAAAATTATTTGCCGTTCTAGAAGAGATAATTATTGTAATAAAATAATCGACAGCAAGCGTGATTAGTGAATCTCCACAAATGTTGAAATTCGAAAAACTTTTTGTTACGAACAAAAGCCACATATAAACCAAGTGCATTTTGAAATTCGTAGAGCCTAAGCGATGTAACTCGAAGCGAGCGTATTAAAAGTTGTAAATCGATTCGCGCGAAAAATCGCGTTGCATCACTCCTCCGCACTCATCAGCATACTTGAGCTCGTGCTCGGAGCGCAAATGCATCTCTATAAAAAGAAGAAAGAGAGAAAAAAGAGAAGGAACTAGAGTGCGCCATAAAAACGGCGGCTTCAATTGCCGGACGGCGCGTCCAGCGCTCGGTTCTCGGCGCGCCTTCGACGAAGAAAATAATCCATCGGGCAGAAAGTAGGCCCTGATACAGTGCCAGAAAATATCTTCGCAGCCCTTACGACCGTGACGCACGGCCGACGGCGTGCTCTGGTTTTGAGATTAAAAGATTTTTTCTTGGCTGACGATTCGGCGCGCTTTGTATTTTGAAAAGCATAAAATTCTTTTAGTCCGATTCTTTGTACGTTTAATTTTTCTTCTCGGTGAGAATTTTTTTACTTGACGTGTTACGGAAGCTGAACGGATCTTGCTGTGTATAACTACTTAAAAAAATCGTTAAAAAAACGCAAGAAGTTAATGACTGTATAATGAAACTTTAATGGTCAGTTGTTTGAGCGTTCTTTATAAAGTATCTGTTCTTCATAAAGTCATTACAACAACCTCCTTGTTACAACGTCAAAACATTAGTTTTTAATTACTCACAATTTTCCCATCATTATTAAATGTTAAGTGCTAATTCTTTGTTTACTTTATATTCGTAATAATATTGCTACGCTTTTGTGAAAAAAATTTCTTTTTATAGTTGTATGTACAAAAGTGTTCAAATGTGTTTCTGTATTTCATTACGAGAAGATATATAATATTTTTAAACATTTTGTAAGCACTTTTTAATACTTGTTAAACAAAATAAGTTTTTTCAAATTTTAGTTACAAGTCGATTAAGTAATGTTTATTTGTTTATTTTTATTTAAAAAAAAGTTAACAGTATTTAAAAGTGTTTCGAAAGAGTGTTAAAAATTAAAAGAAGTGTTTAAATGAACTTTAAAAGACTTTTGAATATTTTCGAAAACTATAAAAGTTATCCCCTTTAAGCAGGGCGCCTTATGTTTAAGCTCAGAATAGTTTTAAATCATCCAATTCGGGAGCAGAAGGTAAAACGTACATAAATCAAGGAAACTCGACGGCCTTGGTAGCCTCAAGACCAGCCAGACGAAAATTGCTCAAACGAGTATATGCAGTAGCATCAAGCTCGGAAAATCCGGAGCCGCGCTGAATTCGCGCAACAGTACATTATCCCCATGCGCTCCGCGGCGGCTCAGCTGTTCGGCCGGTGCGCGCGCACTTCCGCCTGCTCGCGAGTCGCGCCGCGGCAGCCTAGTATCTAGTCTCTTTCAGCGCGTCGGCGGGGCCGCGATACGCACTGCACACACGCCGTCGGCGATGCCGAAAGTCGAGCTGCAGTAGGCGAGGGATATCATGCTGTGCCCCGAGGTCTGGAACTTCGAGGCCCCGCAGCACCGATTCGAGCAGCGCGAGGGCCGAGTCCGCGGCCCGGAGGCGGAGAAGGAGACGGCGGAGGCGATTAAGGCGCATTACCTCAATCACTCGGTGAGTGGACGTATACCTACTCGAGCGCGGTTTTTTTTTTTTCTTCCCGTGCACTCGCGCTCCTTTTCGCGCTGCGGTTTTCCGTGCACGCGCGCGCCCGAAAAAGCGACGTGGTGGGGCGCGAGCGGTGTGTGCACACGCAGCGGGCATCGCGCGGCTCATTGCGCTTTTGCGCCTCGGCCCGCGGAGAGAGAACAGTATCAATCGTCGAATCGTCGCGACGTCCGCCGCTCCGGGCACGTGTACTCCGCGCTTAGGTAAATATACCCACGGTCAACGCCAGCGTTTCTGTTTATACGCCGTCTTTCGTCTTTTTGTTTCTTTTTTTTTTGTCTCGACGTTTTCGGAGCGATACACGTCTGCTCCTCTTGGGTTCGACGCACGGTGACGGTGAGTGTCGACGGTGCATTGACGTGCGTATATATGTACATAGCGAAGGAGTGACCGTGCGTGCATTCGAATTAACGTGCGCTTTGTTCGAACTGACAATGGCAGGTAGGTAGGTGGGAAGGTTGGTCGCGGTTCTGCGTGCCGCTGCGTTTTTTTTTTCTTTCGGTTCATTCTTCGGCGGTGGTCGGTCGCTGTGCGGCTGCGGGGTGGTTCGTTGACGTTTTGAACGTCGCTCTCTTTGTTTTCTTTCTTTGTGCGACGACGGTGGCGGTCCAATACGCGATTCGATAGCGACTGATAAGGCGGAAGGTACTTCCGTTTTCGTTGGGTTTTCTGCGCTTTTGCGTGTTTTGGCAGACGCTTGTTGACTCTTTCGAACAGCTGTCACTGCGCGTATGGTCTTTAAAAGTCACAATTTAAATGCGTTTCGGTGTTTTTGTAGTGTTGAATAGTTGACTTTTGGTATGCCACGATTTTTATAGTGGAATATTTTCTTTTTCGCTTGGATGCACTTTTTTTATTTCTGCAATAAATTTAAAACTGCACTGTTTAGCCTTGAAAAGAGAAGGAAATGGAGATCTTAATTTGCATTGTCGATTCAATTGTATTAACATTGTTTATTATATTTTTAGACAACATAATTATTCTAAAAATAGTTTTTAAATTGTGCATTATTGTTCCATTCCATTGTAACAAAGTATTCTATATGTAAGTGGGTTTGGTTTAATTATTTTAACTTGAATTCATTTCTTGCATGACTACTTACATGTGCTCTATCATTTTTTCAATTGCTGAGTTGTGTACCATACATTAACATAGGCAACGCATAATAAACTTTCTAAAGCCAATGCAAACTTTCTCCACTTATTGACAGTTTACTGCTATTTTTTTAGATTTCAAATCTAATTATGAATGCTAGATTAAACAATGAATGGACTCTTTGCTTTTAATGATTTCAATACATCAATATTATTTTGCTTAATTTGCTTTATGATTTTTATTATGATTTTTTATTTCTAAAGACAATTTATGATTAACTATTATATGGTATCCATTATTATTAATGGCAATACTCTATTTTATCTGTTAATTCAATTATTTAATTGTTTGACGTAAGAAAGTACTATACATCTAAAGTATATTTATGTAATTTCGTAATCATTTTGGATGTTGGCCAGGTGTCTGTGGTGCTTCCTAACATAAGCAGCATTCCGGAAAGTTTTGACAGAAACGTTTTAGAAGACAGTGATTACTATCGAGTTGATGGCCTCCGTACTGTTGAGCTGGTCAACAAAGAATTTATTGAGTCATTTATCAAAAAAGGTAAGCATTTCCATTTTATTACTTTTATTTTTAACTTGCATTGAAGGAGTACTTAAAATTCAAATATTGCTAATACTGTGGTTGTTTAAGAGGATTGAAATATTTGAATAAAATTGTGTAAAATAAATAAATTTAAAATTTTGATTTAAAACTAAAAAATATTAACTATTTTTTTTTTAATTGATGCTGATTAATTATTTTCTTTTTTAGGCGAACTTTCTTTGTTGACAGTAGGAAGAAAAATAGATCTCGAAGACTTGGCTGCGATAACTCCCACTGGTCAATTGATACTTAGTTTGGTGCGAGAAAGTTACCAAAAGCTTGGTATAGAAGGAAAACCTACATATTTTGATCGTAAAGATCACTCACGCTATGGTAAGTCACTAGAGTCAGCATAAATGTAATCTAAAAGCAAAAGAAATGCCTAAAAAACACCAAGTACCCTCGCTGCGAGACCTAGCCTTGAAATCTGTGGGTGAATATGTCACTGCCTTTGGCAAGCGAGTTGTCAAGCAAATATCGAAGCTATCCTCAGTTGACTCTAACAAGGCACAATCCTACCTTAATGCGCTTCTGCTGTCTATGAAACAGCAATTAAGTTCCAATGTGCCATGGCATCTGTACGACAGAATGGCCCAAGAAACTCTCCTAGCCATAAAGAATCTAATAAACGAGTTGAGGAAAGCGTACACGGAGCGATCGACGTGCGCCTTCGTGTTGGAGATAAACGTCGCTGTAAATTTAACTCGAGTGATCGTCCATCCAAATTTAAAGCGCATCGAATTTAGCGCCTGGCCGAAGATGATGCGTCACACGCTTTATGGCTGCTTGATCGATATGACCGGTTTGGAGGTACTCGACCTGGGCTCCGGTTCGGCCGGCTGGAATACTTCGGACATCGAAAAGATCATCGTATCAGCGATGACCAGCATGAAAAACCTGACCTCATTCACGCTCTGCTTCGACTGTACAGACAATGTGATCGCGGCCGCTTGTCGGAATTGCCCAAAGCTGCAGAAGCTCGACGTGACCGCATCGCGCTCCGTCACGGACCGCAGCATCGCCTTCCTACTTAAGTGCCAGCAGTTGAGGGAGATCAAGCTTCTCAGCACGTCGGTGTCGGTGCCAGGGTACGCGAACCTATTGCTGAACCACCAGTGCCTCGAGGACATCGGCCGCTACGACGAATTCGGCATCGCCCTCGAGTACATCCAGCGCAGCGTCGACAACTTCGACAAGCCCTTCCGCCTGCGGTCCTTCGAGTGCCGCAACATGAACACGCCGCAGCTCTACCTCCTCGTCGAGATGTGCCCGTACATAAGCAGTCTGTCGATTCTGCGCGACGGGCGGATCGACGATCTGGCGATCCTGGCCTCCCTCACTGATCTCAAGGAGCTGAAGCTACTCTCCTGCGACTATTACGCGAACGGGGTGCAGGTCCTACTGGAGATAATCGGCTGCAACCTCGTCAGCCTGCACCTGGAGCACGTCGGCGAGATCGATCTCAGCGCGCTGATCGGCATCAGCCAGTTTTGCCCGAATCTGCGCAGCCTCGTCTTCTACAATTGCGAGTTCCTGGCGGTCGCCTCGACGAGGCCCCGCAAGCTCCTGGTGCCACCGTTCAAGCACCTGGATAGGCTAAAGTGCGTCGTCGACTGCGCGGACGCCCATCTCGAGTTCATCCTGTCGCATTGCGTGAACGTCAAGTCGATACATCTTGGCGCCTCCACCGGCATCGGCGACGCCACGCTGAGCCGCGTCTTCGCGAAGAACCGCATGGAGAAGCTCGAGGAGCTGAAGATTTTGTACAGCGTCGATCTCTCCATGGCCACCGTGCTGCTGCTCATGCAGAACTGCGAGAACCTCAGGCGACTGTCCGAGCTCGACAGCTGGTACGGCATCACGTCCCAGGAGCTCGACGCCTTCCGCGAGGAGCTGCGGATCAACAACGTCGACTTGGACACCAGTCCGAATCTGTCGTACGCGTGAGCTTCCCTTACGTCGCACGGAGATTCGTAGATTTTTTATAGAAAACTTTTTTCATCGACTTTTCCTTTCATTTCGCCACCCTCGGAGTACCTCGCCGTTCATAGTAACGCGGACTTTTTTGAGAGATGCAACTTTTCGATACGTTGCAATAACAATTTTTGCTAAGGAATTTAGAAGCTTGATATACGTAGTTTTTTCGACGGAGAAAGTACATTTAGATACAACTTTTCTGAAGAAATAACATTCGCACTTATTTTTCCATGGGACATTTTAAAAAGCAACTTACGAAGAAAGTATTTTTTTAACATTTTAAATAAGCATTAAAACTTGCGGAGACTCCTTTTCTAGTATTACGACCTTCTCTTAAGTTTCTCGTACACGACTTTTTTTATATTTTAATTTATTTTATAAAATATTTTGTTTATAACATTTGCTCTCCGGAGTAGACTATTTTTTAAACACTTTTTTTTATGTTCGTTGGTTTTTTTACCGGTCTCTCGCAAGTTGTGACAATCGATTTGAAAGATGAAAATTTAACCCCTGGCAAGAAATACTATGAAAGGATACGTAACAGTCTGGATAAGCTGCCTGAACTGACATTCGATGCAATATTGTCATGGGATCCACCAGGTAAATTTAATTTTTAACAATGCATATTATAAATTTTTTAACTGTATATTAAACTTAAAGTGATTTTTATTTAAATAGAAATAAATTATGTTGAATTCACAAAATTTTAGTCTTTTTCTAAATTTTCGTTAAAACTATAGTATCACATTAATAATTGGAAATAAAATTTTATAGAAGAAAAACTGTGTCCATCATCGGTAGCGGCTTGGTTTCACAAACGCAATTATTCGGTGTCTGTGTGCCATCAACAATTGGTTCGGCGCACCGAATATACGGTAGAGATTCCATTACTTGAAGACGATCAAAATCGGGACCAGTTTTTCGAGTGGCTTGGAATTATTAGTATCGGTGGCAATTTGTAAGTAAAAGTGTTTAATTTTTTTTTTTTAGAGGATAAAAGTTGAATCGTCTTGTTCGTAACTCATTCAATGATTAAATTTTTCATAAAATAGTTCATGATTGAGTGATAGTATAAAACATCTAAAATTGTACTTCGCGTTATTGCACTTCATTGACTTATGAATCATACCGTTACAGTCATTAGAGATAATTTAAAGTAAGTTAAAAAACTTTTCCCATCATTTTGATGAAGTAAACGGTTCCATAAGAAATGATTGCTCTACTTTTAAAAAGGACAATCAAGTTACTGATTCTAAGAAATGAACAATTTTCTCATACAATTTTGGCGATTTGAGTTAATTGATAATTAATTATATTTGACCAATTATACTTTTTACATCTAAACTCCGTGAATCATCGAACTTAATTAAGTTACAAAAAATGTAAAAATTGGCAATAAAATTTCAACAGAGAAAACGACGGCAAGGAGGAGACTCAGTACGTTAGTTCGTACAAATGTCCAACCCCGAGTATGCAAGTTGGGCAGGTTCAGTATCTGCAATTCACCGGCTTCTTTACGCGCCGGAAAATTGAGCAAATCTACGGTATATTGAAGGACTTCGCGATGTCAAATGCATCAACCTTGCCGTGGTGCAGCATCGACGTGCAGGGATTCGCCGACAGTCCCGTAAGTTGGGGTCTGAAGGAACACAACTTTTACACGGACGGAGACAATAGCTACACGGTCGTACTGCGTCCTAGCACAGACGGGTATATTTTGCGAAGGAGTTTAAGCTCAAATAACAAGCCAAAAATTACGCAGTGACACAAAGTCTTTTTTTATCTAGAACTTTGTATTTTGTACGTGTACATAATTATATAATCAAAAATATGAGAAAAATCGCATACACACGCAGTATGTATTCTCTTTATAATAATCATGCGTAAATCATTCATCTATTTTCTCTGTGGCTGTGTTAAGAATAAAGGTTTTTCAATACTTTGGAATTCTGAAGTTTTTTTCTCTTATTTTCTAATTATGCTTGAAGGATGGCACTCCGAAGAATTGTAATTTTTAAAAATTCTTTAATTAAATAAATCATAGTTTAAAGCAAATCGATCAATTATATTTCGCTAAAATGTACAATCAGTAAATAGTTCATTCAAATTATATTCACAATCTTTGTAAAATTTGATGCTTTATAACTGTGGATTGTCATCCTTCTTTGTAATACATTGCACTAATACTGCTTATAAAAGCAAAAACATGTAAAAAAATATTAACAAATTAAGCTAGTTTAAATTATTATCATGACGACTAACAATAACGAAAAAAGTGCTGGAATGTGGCGATTTCTGCGTATTCCTAGAATTTTTGTTCTTTTCAAGGCGTGCGAAACTTGCATTTTCTCAGCTGCTCCTCATTGTTGAATGTTTTTCGCATTTTTTTTTTTTTTTGAGCGCGTTCTTAACGATGCTTTGACTCAACAAGGCCCGTTGACTAGTTGCACAATAAATAATCTTAATATTATTTCAAGAATTAACGATTCTTGAAGGTAAATGGAACTTAAATTCATCCGTTCATGGCAAGTCTTCATATGACTAAATTTGGTGGTTCAGTGTCGAATTTGAATTTAGAACTGTGATAAAGATCTTCTATGCCGGACCCCATAGAAAGCCTCGATTTTGACGAAGCCATCAATTCACAAATGTCATCCAGGTCTCGACTGTACCTAATTTACAATCACATATCATTCTCTATGTTCTTAAAAACAATAAATCTGTAGATACTTATAACATTTTATGAGCTTACCGGCTTACTGGTCGACTAAAAGTTTCCGAAGAACCTGACGAAGCTCTAGCTGCAGACTCTCCTTCATCTACATTTAATCTGGTATTAGTGCCTAAAAATATCATTGATGACGAATATTTAAAAATCTTTAAATGCTAATTAAAAATTTGATAAACTTTCTTAAAAAAATTAAATCTTGAAAATAAAATGATGCATTTTAAAAATTCGTCAAAAATTTAATTCCAGAAAACTTTTAGTTTGACTAAATATGCCTATAGAAACGTTTTTTTATACCTGAAGGAAATAGCATAGTGTGCTTAAGTAAATCTCCACTTGTAAAAGGCGCAAGACTGTCGTCTTCTTCTTCTTCTGCAGGAGGTAAACTACTAGCAGTCATGGCATCGACATTTATTGATTCAACCATATCCAACCACTGCTGATTATGCGATCTGAATTTTTCTACTTTTATTCTTGCAGCCCAATCTTTATCACACAGCTAAATAATTATTTAAAACAACAAAAAAATATACTTGGTATTGGCATTGAAATTGTTTAATTGAATAATTAAATTTTAAAATTTAACTTACTGCAATCACATCCAAGCATGCATCACAGATTTTTCTTATGGCGGGATTCTTGTCGTGCATCAGATCAATCAAATAACCAGGTGCCTCTAAAATATTAAAAAATAGGATTTTTAAAAAATAATAAAAACCTTAAATTGAATACATTGACAAGGCTTGTGTTGATGAAAAGACACGCAAAGCAAAAATCAACAATTACCATTACCAGTCTCGCGGATTAAATACTCTCTCGTCGAATCGTGTTTAGATATTTGATAAAAAACGTAAATTATCTGCAGGACCATTTCGTCATCTTCTTGTTTTGCTGATAATTTGAACAAAAAATAAATTATTTTATTTATTTGAAATCATGTCGTTTACGTATGCTAATATTATTAAATATAAATCAAAAAATAAAACTTAATCAAACCTTTCAATAATTCAATTAAAGAAAGAAGCATATCTGCTTTGCACATAAGTTGAGCACAGTCTTCATCGGCAGCAGCTGTGCCTAAAAATATCACAGCTTCAAGCACCAAATCATCTTGGGCTTTGCCTGGAACAAGTGTATTGCGTATCCATGGAATGAGATTACATCTTTGAAGAATTTGTGAATAATCCAAGTCTGGCAAAGACAAATTTCCCATTACACCAACTATTTCTAGCACAAATTCCTCACAGTCAGACTGAGTTAGAGCCATTGCAAAATCGCCCACAAATTCCTGAGTAAAAAGCAATCTTAATTTTTCTATTCATACTCGTCTCAAAGAAAAATATAAAATATTCAACTTACAATAAAATTTTCTTTAATCGATTCATGTTGAGAAATATTTCTAACAATTTTCATTATTAAGGCGTTTTGATTTTTAAATGATTTTTCTACTAAGCCCTGCAATCGATTATTTTGTGCCATTAGTTCAGCATTTTTATTATTTGTAGCAAGATTAACGCATAAGGCAATCAATTCCGACATTATTTGTTCATCTTCCGATTCCAAAAGCATATCCGTCACCTAAAAAATTAAAAATTAATTATGCTTTATTCTAGGTATGATTTTAAAAGTAAAATTATAACTGCAGAAGTACAGTACCAGAGGAACGCATTCTGTATTTGTAAACATAGCCTTGACTTTATCGTCAGTACTAAGATGATACAATAATCCTAAGATGGTTGCTTTATTTATGTCATCTTGTAATAATAGCTTGACTAATTTGGATAAAAGACCCACTCTTATCATTTTACCTCTCAGTTTAGAATCAAATGACAAATTGAAAAGAAGTTTTAAAGTACTTGAAACTAGATCAGGGTTTGTGTTATGAAGTAGTTTAGGTAATTTTTCAATTACATTTCCTTCTGCCTATAAACGTAAAAGTTCTTAGAAATATAAACATAAGATTAATTTATATAGTACTAATTGCAATACCAACCATATCATCTTTGTTTTCTCTAAAAATTGATAATTTTTTTAAGAACGATACAACTAAAATAAGGAGATCAGTATTCGTTCTATCTAAAGTCTTTAAAAGCATTCCTATTACATTCTTCTTCCTCATTTTCTTTTCGACATCCGTATTTTCCGCAATATTAAGTAGTAAGTAAAATGCAACTAAAAAATAGTAAGCGTTTTTTTTTATATGTCATTAATAAAGCTATATTTAAATAAAAAAAAATGTATAAATTCATACCTTTCAATAGCTGTTCTTGTTTCTTAGTTAAATTTTTAAACTTCTTTCGACTTCTTTCAAGATCATCTTTCAGTCTATCAATATCGGCTTTTGGGACATTCAAGGCTCCATCAACAGATCGCCTTTTTATTTGCAAATCAAGCGGACTATCAGCACTCCAAATATCATCAATTATTTGCATTTTCTTGTCCGTGCCATCGGAATTCATTACAGGAAGCAAACATAAACCAGTAGTATTTTCGAAGTACCTTCTACGTTTTTCCAAATCATCTTTCCACTGATCATATCTACTTAATTCATAATCTATGACATCCATGCAAAGTGAACCAATCTTTGAAAACAAAATATTCCTTTTTACTTTTAAATCTTATTTAATATAAAAAATAAAATTTGCCTTAATTTTAAAGCAACATACCCTGTGTTCTAGAACAATATTGTGAAATTGGCTGTACGTGGAAAAGCAGAAAAAGATGTATATTATATTTATAGACAATTCAATACTTTTTCTCCAGTCTTCTCTTAAAACTCTTGCTAATACACTGAGAAGAGATTCTAAGAAACAAAAGAAAAGAGTTATAGTTTCTTATTCACTTGTTTTTGTAATAACATGAATTGAAGATCTTACCATTTTTAGTTAATTCTTGAAGATTGTCCGGAATCCTTGCTAACTGTAAAATTAATGAAGATCCTTTAATTTTGTCTGGAATTTCTTCATAAAGAAGCTCAATGTAACTATCAATACTGCTTATAACGGCCCTTTCATTTTCTGAATCTGCATTTGAATTTGATGACATTGGTCTTGATGGTCCTCCAGTAATTTCACAATCTGTAAACAATGTACAGTATTTATTATTTTGTTAAGATAAATTAATTAAAAAATTATTAGAAATATAGTACCATCATTGTTGGTTTTTCGATTTTGTAAATAGAAAATTAGTTGTTCTACTTCTTGTAATTTGGATTCGTGTATAAGAGAACATTTCTCTATGACTTCTCTAGCAAGCAATTTTACATCTGTATTCGCATCGAGACTTTTAAACCTAATAATTTTCTGGCACTCCTAAAATGTATAAGAAATATTTTGTAATGAATTTTGCATAAATATAGATGAATAAATAAAAAAAATATATTACCTTTCGATCCCCCAACATGGGATCTCCAAGTTCACCCAGTATAAGAGCTTCGACATCATAATTCACAACTAAGGCCTTTTCTGTGGGATGTACATCAAGATTTCCTGACCTTATTTTTCTGTAATAACAATAGATATTTGTAATCAAAACATTAGTTATTAGAAACAAAACAATTGCAAAACATTGAAAATTAGTATATTTAACTTTTAGTATTTTATAAATAAATTTAAAACAAAATTTTAACATTTAAAAACAAAATTGAAAATTTAATTAACTAATTCTCATATTAAAATACATATTTTGGAGCAAAATAAGTCAGTATAAAATTTTGTTTCTTTCAAAGTTTGAAAATGATATAAAAAAAGTGATATTTGTCACTCAACAATGAATAATTGACAGCACATTTTTTCAATCAATTGTAAGCTACCCTTATTTCCTCTTTTTTCCAACAGCCTATGAATAACTAAGCGAGGCATTCGCACGGAAACTTCGCACTTAGCGCCGGCAACGAAACTTTAATCACCACTCGTTACAACAATTGCATTATCCCCAGCAGCGATATAACAATACGTAACAACGTCGTATAAATACGCAACATCGCAAGCTCCGAATTGAAGGTAAGATCCCGTTCAAAAACAGCTCCCGTCGACGATTAAGGTTATACGCCTACGAAACGGCACTCGTGTCCGAAAAAAATGCACCGTTAACAGTCGGGTCCACGCCTCGCCGAAGCACTCGTCCCCGCGCCCGCGAGATCCCGCCGCTCCGTTCCACCCCCACGCGAAATAAAGGCCCACGGAAAAACTCACTTCTTGAGGTATCTCGCCTCGTCCATTTTTGCCGCGAGCTTTCGTGGTGATCCTGGAGGGTGGCCCCGCGAGGGCGAGTGTCTCGTGCTGATCTCGGACGCCTTTACGAGCGGTGGTGGCTCCGGCCGACGCGACTGGTGTCCATCGTCGTCGGGCGACCTCGGGCTATCCGCTGCACGGACGATCCTCCCGTCGGCTCCTCTCCTCGCAGGTGGGTAAAAGTCGCGCGCGCAGCGGCGGCAACGGCGCGGTTCGACCGCCTTACTCGCTCACCGACACGCGCGCAGCGTGTCGCACACACGAATAGGAGTGCAGTACTTACGTATATTGGCGACTAAGCTGCCGAGGGAGAGCGAAGGGCGATCGACTACACGACGCGGAGTGGCACGCGATAGGCTGCGCCAAACCGCCCGTCCAGCTGACGCGGTTGTAAACAAACTTTGTTTACTTTGTTTACTGGCTGTCTTTTTATTATGGAATTAATTGAGGTATATAAGTAGCTGATGGGAATTTTTAGGTATTATGATTATCGAGATTTTAGTGTATTAGCGCGGACGGAGATGAGAGCCGTTGAAAATTTTACTATACCTACTTGCTCCGAAATGTACGTATAGTTTGTCTTGCTAACGGATATTTAAAAATAACGAAGATCGAATTAAGCAGAACTTTTTATACTTTAATAATGATAAGTGCATTCACTTTACTTTGACTTTCTACTACGGAAATCTTTAGTTTGCCTCTTACAAATGGAAAATTCTGATAAAATAAATAGAAATTAATAGCAACAGTGCTAATGTAAAAACATTTAGCCGCTTGTCATTAATGTTTATAACTTATAAAAGAATTAAGAATTGTATAGTGTGCTAGCATTGCATGACATTTCAAATTACAACGCGAGACATAATTATGCTGCAAGCCTTGAGAAACAAAGTTATTCCTTGGGAGACATTCAATAAGTATATAGATAAATATAACTTGTAAACTTTATTAATTATGTATATGTATTCAATAGCGCGTTTGCTGTAGCGGTAAGAATAACTCATAAAAAACAGAAACAGAAATGTTTAATACGCTAATTGATTAAATAATTATCATTGTATCTTTATTGCGTAAGAAAACACGTTTTTATCAGGTCAGAATAATTTAGTTTTATATAAATAAAATGTATATTATGACTACATTTCGATTTCACAATGGAGGTAAAATGTAACTTTTTTTATATTATTTTACACTTCTAATAAAAACAAAATAGAATTCCCTTGAGAAACAATGAAAGCTGCGAAAAGCTTGGGGGATTATTATACAAATATAAAGCTTGCTTACTTTGTTATTAGATAAATGTACATATGTTCGTTTTGTTGAAGAAGAAATATTCAACTTAAGATCAATCGTTTCATGGATAGACAGACTTAAAGATGTTTAAAATCGTGAATGTTTTAATTAAAATTGGAAGGCATGATCGATCTGCACATTAGGGCAAGAAAGAATGGACGTGAAATAAACACACCCAGAATTCTCAACAATAAAAGAACTTGATCATCGATTCAAGTTACCAATTAAATATAATTAACCGACTATATTTGCTGAACTATTACTTGCATCACTGATTTCCTCTACGCTTATGCGTGAAGGTGAACCGCAACGCGCCAGTATAAAATGCAAGTAAAACAGCGAGAGATTAAAAGTGGCATTCGATCTTCCATTCACTTTGATCGTGTTTTAAAGTCGAAATTTTTGTTTACATTACTTCTTTCCCCCACGCTAAGTAAATAGTGATAAAAATTTATCATAGATACTTAATCGGAATTTCTTCTTTCGTTTAAGAAAGCAGTTAGTCCAGTCGTGAGCGGCACCCGAAAAATTGGTAAACAACATGGAATGCCCCAAGGTAATCGTCGACTGCGATGCTGGTACTGACGATGCTTTAGCTTTGGCGTTGCTCATCGCGGCCCACAAACAACAAAAAGTGCAAATACTGGCGATCACTTGTGTTTACGGCAACACCTACGTCGACAACGTCGTAGAAAATGTTTTTAGGACTCTGCAAGTTTGCGACGCGCCGGACGTAAGTTGTATTTACAATAATATAGTTTTTAGTGACGCTTAAACTTTTATACAAATGAAAATTTAATTTTGACAGATACCGGTGTATAAAGGCGCTGATTCTCCACTTTTAGCGTCTCATCATGATTACAAAATACCGGATGACTATCTTTTTCACGGTGTAGATGGATTCGGAGATGTTTTCAAAGATAAACCTGATATAAGTAATCTTCAGGAAGAGCATGCTATTTTTGCGTTGCAGAGGATAACATCTGAATTTTGTGGTAATCCATGTCAATGATTAAAAATATTGATTCATTGTTTTATAATAATTTAATACATATAATTTGTAATTTTTTAAATACATTTATTTGACAGGACAAGTAACACTTGTGTGTCTGGGACCTTTGACAAACTTAGCACTTACTATAAAAATGTATCCTGATTTTGCAAAGAATGTAAAACAATTTTTAGTAATGGGTGGAAATTTTTCAGGTATACGTAAAACTTATCGATACATTAATAAAATAAACTTTTATATATCTAAATAATTACACTTTCTTTCTATGTATGTTTCATTTTAGCTGTTGGTAATGTCACAGCACACGCAGAATTTAATTTTTATACTGATCCAGAAAGCGCATACATTTTTCTAATAAATTATCCAGAAAATTTGTGGATCTTGCCATGGGAAACTTGTCTAAAATGCACAATAACTACTGTAAGTTATACCTTTTTTGTGGTAATGTCTATAAATATATATAATATAAAAATAACCAAAAAAATAATCCATTTTAGGAATGGAGAAATAATGTACTTGGCAAAATTGACACTTCTATTATGAAGTTCATTAATTTTATAGATAAAGGAGTTTTCAATTGTGCAGAAAAAATTTTACCAATTTATGAACCTTGCGATGCTCTTGTAGCTGGTATCTTGTTGAAACCAGAACTTATCAAAGAATTTGAATTACACCATGTAGATGTTGAACTAACAGGCATGAAAACAAGGGGTCAAGTTCTAATCGATCACTTAAAAGTTAATAAACCCAATGCATATGTTATTAAAAATCTGGATTTTGAGGCATTCAAAGATCTTTTAATTTTTGCCGTTAATGGAAATACTGAAAACAGTAGAGATTTGTAGTTTATAATTTATTCATTTTTTTATGAATGCAATATATTTTCAATCTTTTATATTTTTTATAAATTTCACAGTAAGGAATGTAACTTCCAACTAAAGATTATTTCTAATGCGACATTTTAAAACTTAATTTACACGTAGACATATGTATTTCACATCAAAGTTTATCATAATCATTTAGACGATGACTATTTAACAAGTAATAAAAATAAAATTATTTTATAATACAACAATTAAGATTGTGCTTCTTCCTTCTTTTTCGTTAAGTCCTCATGAGATTCTTGAAATTGCTTTCTTGCCTCTCTGTTTGAATTGAGAAGCTTAATTAATTCAGCGTGAATGTTGTCATTTTTTGATTCCAAAGAATCTAATATTAAGTTCAACTGATCTAACTGATCGTTTAAGTTTTTAAATTCTGCATCTGCAATGTACAATATAGCTATTAGTAATTTGTTAAATGCAACAACTTAGTTGTAAATTAAAATCAAATAAGAACATTAAAGAAATATAATTACTTTGCACAAAACAAAAAGGGCAAGAAACAACAACATAAATAAGATCAAATTGAAACTTCTCTATAAGAGCACTTAAACGGCAAAGTTAAAGTAAAGAAACAAAACAAGGTCAACTTGTCAGAACTTTTTTGGAATATAATTCAAAAGTATTTCAACAAATAAGAGTGTGATTATCGCTAATCTTAACGTTAACGCCCAAAAACGTTGCTAAAACTGTCACGTGAAAAAGTCGACAATGCGTTGTTGTCAATGGGCGAAAAAGTTATCTCCAATTCGCTCACCGTCTCCGCCGATCTCCTCGACCTCGTCCAGGCCGTCGACGCCGTTCTCCACGTCGTCTTCTTCGTTTTCACGAGGATGCACGGCGTTCCCAACCATATTTTGGTCTTTATCTGCCATTACAATTTGGAGCTCGTGCTCCATCAGCTGACAACAAGTGGCGTTCGCAAAACCGCGGCGAGTTTCCAAGAACTCGCGCTCCATTTTGTCAAGCGCTTCTCATTGGTGCTTTACCGTTTGGCGCGAAATTTTGAAAATTACTTTTTTATACCCTAGTTTCTATTTGTTGCAGACATGATCGTAGCAAATGTTAATTGGGTATTGTTAATGTATAAATATTAGTGTGTAACAAATTTTATCTAAACAAAAACACTGTAAACGTGTTATATTTACAGAAAATTGAATAAATAATGCGAATGTTTTTATTTTTAAATTCAATTTATTATTATTATACTATATTATTGTAGGATCTGTCTTTGATTTATTTATTTATACGAATGATTCTGTTAATTAATTGCACGTACATCTATTGTGGCTTCATTTTTGTAATTTTTAATGTATTCCACGCACAGTAGTAGTGAATAATCTGCTTTGTGGGTAACAATCCTTGGCGAGACACTTGAAATCTCGGGATCGATAAGAGGGGTCGAAGGGATTGTAGCAGGTATATAAGAGCACATACACTCCATTGGAATTTTTGTAGAAATTCTGATCGAAATCACCTTTCTTGCATTTCACGTCGATTTCGAAGCGCTCCCCTTGTTTGCCTTGTTCATCGATGAGTACGACGAACGTGTGTTCGACGGGACCGTCACTGGTGCTCTGCCATTCGTCCACCGTTACGAACAGGCCGTTATCATAATTGCTGGTTTGTAGAGACTGCACGTGGTTTTCTTGTTTTATTTGAATTTCGCTTTCCATTATCTTCGTTTTGCCTTCAGCATCGTATTGCTGACACACGATCTTCTTACTGGAATTTACTACGGTTTTTCCGTCAT